>JAUEKU010178439.1:0-18972 GCA_032274805.1 Gypsophila paniculata | reverse complement strand
CATGTGTGATCTTGTTTGATTCGTCTTCTTAAATACAATATTAATATCAAATTTATATAATTTTTTATAATGTACAATTAAAGATATTAACGTCACAAAACTCGTATTGGCATGTGTGCCATGATATCATGCACAAGTTGGAGTTGAATGGGTGGAGTACAAGACATGAAATTTTTCAAAAATATTCCAAATATATCTATAAATATAATTATCTGGGATATTGTTTGATTTGTTCTTCGTGAACACATTAAGAATATTAAACTCGTAAAACTATTTTTATTATTCTGTAACTAAAGATATTTATTAAATAAAACAAGCGTTGATAAACGTGAAAAACAAACATAAACTATTGATCGATCGAGACGGAGGGAGTATAGAGATTTGACACAAATATTACTCCGATTAATGTGAGGGATACAAACTGGGATGAAGTATGTCTCACTCCGATCCAACCAAATTTAAAAGAAAAAATATCTCAGTTTTAGGGAGTGGTTGAATTAATATCATTAACATTGTCAGCAACATGCATGCAGCATGTTTATTACGGAGTAGTATTGAAAAGAAAACTTATTTAGTAAGATATTTACAGAGTATAATCTCTTCAATCCATTAATATTAATGTTCGATGTTTGCCGTTGAATGTTTTAATAAAAAAAGTGATGAAATGAAAATTTTATCTATTGATTTAACAAAATACTTTTTTCCGTTTCATTAAATTGTCAACATTTTAATTTTGCTACAAAAATTAATGCAAGAAATGAAGGATTATAAAAACAAATACTGAATAAATTCATACACCAAAGTCATTACAACATGCTCACTTACATGTACATTATATTAATTAAAGTTGTAATAATCCACAAAAATATAAGAGTTAAATGTATCATGTATAAATATCAATAACAAAAAATGCTTTGAAATTAATATTAATATTACAATATAATTACTAAACAATTTTATATTAAAATAGTTGAAGTACACTATCTTGCAATTCTAAAAAATGAAATGCTCCCTCCCATCGTAACCAATAGTCTCATTACTTTTTTCACAATTTTTAAGAAAATTTGATAGAGTAGGGATAATATGGTTAGTAATGAAAGGATGAATGTAAGTCGGGCAAATAAAGAATGGTATTTGTAGTAAATAGGTAGAATTTATGGGGTAATTTGGTAATTTTCTTTACCAAAAATAGTATGGGACCACTGGACTGGATTAACATTAAAAATTGCATGATTCTAAATAGCTATAGTGTATTTTACATTATTTATCTTAAATTCTTGAAAGTATTGTAAGTCTAATTTAATAATATATATATATATGCTATTTTTTTTGGAAAATTTTAAAATATAGAATTATAACTACTTTTAGGCTAGATAAAGATAACTTAATTGCTCTTTTACATATGATTATTACTCAAATGCATACTTTTTTCCACAAAATTTCCATATCCTACCCTTGGTTTACTTTAGATTCTCTATTTTTCCTTCTCTTAAAATATTAATGAAACTAAACATAAAATCTATCAAAACTAATCAATTTGTTCTTAAAATCTTCAAATTGTTCTATTATAAATTATGATTTGTGTATCAAACAAGTAAATTTCAAGTTCTTATGATTAAAGTATATTTGTTGATTAAGGTTTATAATATTCTCTTAATTAAGGCTTGGGGAACGATGGTGGTGGGTGAAGGGAAATGGTGGTTGGAGAGGGCACGGGTGGATAAAGTGGCCAGAGCAGGCAGGTTGTGATGTGGCAATGGTGGTGGTCCATCCAGGGGAGCAGGTAAGGATGGTGGCACCAGTGCACCGCATCAGGAGGACCGGGGTGGCATCATGCCGGCAAGAAGGTGGGATTGACAGATTGGCAGTGTCGGCGTGGCTTGGTGGGGGAGGGAGGTTGGGAGGGGTCCAACTGTAAAGGGAGCTTGCCGAAGGTGGTGGAGGCAAGTGTGGCGGTAGTGGAGGTGGTTGATATTTTTTTAGGTTTTTTTAAGGATTTGAGAAAATAGAGGAGAGACAAATTGTGTATGTGAAATGAGTGAAAGATAAAATTGTCAATGAAGTAAAGTATGTGTTTGAGTAAAAGCCATATGCAATTGAGCGACACCCATAAATAAATGAAGTTGTAGATGTAACTTTACATTTTTAAATAAGTTCAAGATTAAAAAAAATCAAAATCTATATGAAAAGTTTGATGTTATAATTGATAAAACAAATGCTAAAATAAGATCGATTCACGCGTACAACAGCGTGCTTTTGAGTAAAAGGTGACCATTTCAACGCTTACCGTGACCACTTTAAAACATCTAAAAGTGGTCACAATAAGCTCACATGCTGGCCATTGTACGCGTACGACCGTTGCACATAAGAGTTGCTAAATGTTACGGCGACATGTGGCAATAATAAAGTATGATTTAGTATATAGGAAAATTTTGGAAATGAGTGTCGCCTTGGAGATCGTGTATTGTCTAATGGGGGAAGAGAAAAAAAAGAGGAAATAGTTCTTGACCGTTTTTATAAATTGACATGAAATCTTGAGATAAAGCTTTCAACGGTGAACTTTAGATACTCCATATTGTGTGAGAAAGGCCCAGAAGGCTGTTGAAGGACTCTTTAAAAATGCTCATAACTACACCAATATTTTTATTTGATGGACCACGCTTGACTCGTCCTTTTAAACACTTGTCCAAAAAAAAATAAAAATTAAAAATTAAAAAAAAAAAAAATATATATATATATATCCTTTGGACTTGGGAGATTTCTCGTGCTCTTTTTCTCACAATAATGTGATGTACCAAAATTAAAATAGAGAATTCATTCCGAATTTTGTAAAAAAAAATAAAAAATAAAAAATAAAACAAATCTCATTCTAGAGCATTATTTGACAGAAAGAACAAAAAGAATACCAACCTAATGGAAGACTATGGTGGAAAACGCGAATTTGTTCCAAAGCCATGGATTTCACCATAAGCTCGAGGAAAAACCAAGACATGGCCAATACATCATCATATACTGGTCCAACACGATAGCCTTTTGCCTTCACAACAAAGAACCAGACAAAAATTTGAGAAGCCCAACTAGATACATTGAAGGCACATTTGTGTAAGTAAATGCATCCTGTAAAGCAAATAAGACATACATTCAAATCCATGTCCTACATTCATGCATGATTGTCGGGGGCTTCCTAGGGGTTTGATGCACTCAATGTACTACCAAGACGCACTAATACATGGACAGTATTTATTATAAGATTACAGAACTATTACAGGAATACTCTCTTCATTTTCTCTCTTCCACCATGAGTTCACATGGTCCCCAAGACGACACTTTGACCGTGCCTTTTAACATGTATATATGGAGTATCATTGTTTGTTGCAATAATTTTCTAAATGCGTTTGGACAATTAATGGAAATATTTTATTACCTCCCTCCTGTTCTCTAAAAGCTTCCACGTACATATTCTATTGAGAAATACTAGGCATATTTGAGATACCAATATATATTTTTTGTTCTTTCTTTTTCATCTTAAGGATCAATATAGTATATTCATCCTGAAGGTGAAAAAAAAAAGTAAGGAAAAAAAAAACAGAATCTGTAAAACACCTTCGTAGTTAAAGAAAATATGTACGTGGAAGCATACAGAGAATAGGAGGGAGTGTCATATACTAACGTAATGTAATTTTTAACATAGTTATCGTCAAAGTTCTGAAACTTTGACCACAAAATATAAAATGGGAATTGGGAAGCAAACGGAAAAAATGGAGGAAGTATAAAGCAGCAAAAGCTCTTAAATATTATCAATTTGTCAATTATGGTAGATCTGCAGACAAAGCAGCAATGACATGTTTGCAAATTGCTTGACACCTAGATCTTTGATAATTTTGCCTACATTGAAAGAAAATTGAGTTCTCTCCCTTAACTTATTTGTGTACTTTAAAGGTACTCCCTCCATTTCATTGATAAAGCCCCTAGGGCCCATTTTTTGTGAGAGAAAAAATGGGTCCATGGGACTTTATCAATGCAATGGAGGGAGTAACAAATAATTAACTCCCGATTTTGAAAACAAACAATCATGCAACCTTTTAGGCCATAAGAAGTCATCTTCGGGAGTAATTCATGATTAAAACTGGTTTTCAAAGAGCAACACACTTTTGCAGCAATTCAAAAGCAAGAACCAGCAACATTTGAAAACAGTCATGGCATGCATCGATTAATGTTTTGGGTCCAGAGTCTATGAAAGAGGTTTTGAGGGGAAAAGAGGTTTGCAGAAATTGATGCATCACTAATCAGACTAAATTTGCATGGCTAAAGTTATTTCAATTTCAGATACAACATGAAAGAGTAGAGATCAGAGACAAAGCTAGAGAGCCGCTTGAAGAACCACTAGTAATTCCATGAAGTCTAACTGATTTTTGGTATAAGAAAATGGCATGCAGTTCGGTGCAACAGCAAATGAAAACATTGAATTGTACCTTACTACGTGCTAAACTTCCCCAGACAGTTGAAAGACCTGAATAAACAGGTAACTGGCGACCACCAAAGTCATCAAAAGCAAAGTCAACATAGCCAATAAGGAACCGGTTTCTTTCAGCATCATCAACAGATTCTTGCTGCACCCTATGAAATGTGGGAACGATTTCTTGTCATTCAAACATCAATAAAAAGTCTTACTTCAATCAATTGAAACAAATGAAACACACGAAAACCCATAAACCATCGTGTATAAAAACAACAATTTCCACTTCGGTGCTTTGAGGCCCTGGCTACTTCACATTGGAGCCTGAAGTTTGACAAATTTCATCTGTTAACCTGACAATATGTCACCTACGTACGAAACAAACTCAAACGGATTTGCCAGAACTCAGGTTACCAAGGTGAACTTTGCCCGAACCTCGAGACATTGAAGTAGGTATATTCCTGTAATTGGAGTTTTTTTATAAAGATTAATTCTTGCCACAAATACTGCAATGCCTTTTTCATCTCAACCATAGTATCAAGTTTAACAGGAGTGGATTACACGCAGATTCACACGATTACCTACCAGTGGAACCTAATTCAATCACATAAACAAAGTTTAGTGCTCATAAACAAAGCCCATCCAGTGCATACGTAGCAGTCTCATAACAAACTTGCATTAAGAAATCAAAAATACTAGTGTTAACATGGCATTTACATCTTTGTACAGGCCTTGTTTGTACATGTTTTTATTTGAAATAATAAGAACCAAATCATGAGCCTAGTATGTCAAGAATCAGGATACAGGTGTCATTGAAATCATCAGAGTTAGCTCCTCAAGATCCCACATAGCTTAACTTTGTCATGCAAGTATGCAATTAACAGCAGACAGAAGGTTTTACATCAACTCTTGAACAAAAAGTGACATAACTAACAGCAAGAGCTTTCAAGGTTGAGACTGAGTAATTAACATGGAGCATTGAATTGGTCACTGCACTGAACCTAATGTCCATGTTTTTGCCAATCTAAGATAATGGATCTGAACGGACAGAACAAGGCAATGAACTTACCGCGTTAAAATATTCACCATTGCTCTGAAGGCAGCAACCTACAAGGCACAACCACACAGATAGAATTTAAATTAAAAAATATGGAGAGAGAGGATAGTAAGACAATTTGAATCCAATCAAAACTTTGTTTTGTTGACCATATATCACATTAAATGTACTTCGTCAATACTGACAAAATAAAAGCAAATCCTTGGATGCACTATCATCATAATAGGATACTCTGTACTTGTTTTCCCAATCAAAACATTACCATCTTCAATCCGACCATTTCGTTACTTTTTACTTTTTGAGATCATTCATCCAGCATAAATAAAGGAGTAAAGTTAAGAGCAAATAAGTAAAATGTCCTTTTGTGAAGAAATTTTTTTTTATTCGCACATCATTGTCGGTTACGGTTGGAAATCAGGCTTTGTTGTTATTGTTGTTGTTGCTACAGCAGCAGCATGAATCTAAAGTTGCAAGGTCAACAAATAGTTACTCAATGAAGAGTTTTTGACGGTAGAGTGAAGCATGAAGTTCTTTCTCACAGTTACCATCAACTTAAAAACGAAGGGAGGAAAGAACTGTCAAGGAAACAATTAGACGGGACAGAATTTTCAAAGATACCTGAAGAGTTTCACCACCATTGCCAATCAGATGAAGAAGCATATTCAAGGTTGGATGAAGAAACTGAAGCAGTGCAGTGGATTCCACATTCTTCAAACTATTAATGGCCTGCCATGAAGATAGTTGAATTAGTAATTAAGCCTCAGAAAAGAGAATAATCAAAGAGGAATAATCTACCACATATATAAAAAGGATAAAATGGTGCTTTGCCAAAAATAGTCAGAACCATTACAATAAAACACATTTCACAAAAATGGGAATCAACCTATTATGATTAGACATGTCAGGACTTACATGCACTTGCACCATATAAAAGTTTAGAGAATCCTAACTACAAATACTTCCATTGATCCACCCGTTTCTTTACGTTTTTTTTTTTTGGATCATTGTTTTTGCAGAAGCATGTAAGCAGGTGACCGGTACTCCTCAAATTAAATTTCAACATAAAAAAAATTAACTAAAAAATAAACGTAGTGAAATGGATTAAACATCATAAAACGGAACACGCAAAGAAACGGCAGACCAGAGAGTATATGACAGCAGCATATTTATAAATGTAGTGAACCAGGATGAGAAGCAGAAAAAAGAGATAACAAAAGCACAGATCATAAAGACAACACAAAGAAAAAGCAAGGCGAGGAGCAAGTGAGGGGGAGAAAGAGAGATGAATTAGGTGGTCTAATTACCTCAAGTAGCTCAGATCCCCAAGGAGGACTTGTTCTTAGGGTGTGCCTATCATACTCAAGATAAAAATCCCGAATTCGCTCATTTGTAGGATACAGGGAAGAGCATAGTTTCAATCGTAATTTGAAGACATTTTTCCCATCTTCCAAATAGTCAACCCTCTCCTACATGAGAGTGATATCAGAGACAAGGAAGATAATTTAAAGTCAATAATAATAGAATTCACTTTACTAGCAAGGGCGGTAGAAAATCGAGTGAAAAATATTTGGTCTAAATATAAACGTAACAGTGAAACAATTTTTTGGGGTTTTCACCGTCGTAAATAAACACTCATCCTAGAGATACACTTAAATAAGAAGATCAAATATCTGAGGTTGCATACTTTTCCAGCATCTTGAAGATAATGTGGAACAAGCTCTCTCATGATAGGTAGAGAGATTTCCGATCGCGACCTAAGGAGGAAAAGTTACCATTAGATACCTTCAAATAAAATATTGCTATCAAAGGGGTCAAATTTAACAGTGAATAGTGAGCCTCGATCAAAGTAACCACATAAAGCATTTCCAGAACAAGATTGGATGTGATTTCACATAGGTAAAGTTTCAAGTTTCTTTTTCATGCTCCATACTAGTTTTAGAAGCATGTGAGTGCGATGTTTCATGTTCGGATATCAATTTGATTCGGTAACCAGATTGAATATGTGGAACACTATTGTGCCCAAATATAAAGCACTCTACCAACCTAATTCGTGAATAAACTCTGTTCTAGAAAACGTGATCCTGTTAGAGATTTGAGTAACCAAACTCTGAACCACGCAACTATGAAAAGAGAATCATTTTTCTCTATGTTTAATATTCACGAGCAAGTACCATAGTTACTTAGACTCGTCGGACACGTGTCAGAGAGTGATACGCTGGTCATAAAATTTTTAGACACACCGACACATCAACGAGGTGTCTTGACCGTCATTTAGATACCGAAACGACACTTCATAATTTGTCTTTTTGTAGTATAATAAATTCTTTTCTACAATAAAATAAATATTTTTTTATTAAACTATTAGATTTCAATTAATTTTTAAAGAGAAAAAATGTTAAGAGTTTTAAAAGATAGAAAAATCCAGCATAAAGTAACTTAGGATAAAGAGAAAATGCCATAAAGTCAATAAGATTTACTAATAAATGGCAGAGATTAAATTATAAAAAATGAGACACCGATAGTCCACTATCTCACTATCTCTGTAACCCTATTTCTAAAAAAACAAAGAAAACCCTGAGTCCCTAACTACATAGCGTTGCTTTTCTTCCTTCTACGTCGGGCTCCTCTCTTCTTCATCTGTGATGCCACCTTCGGCATGACTCATAGCCGGCACGGCTCTCTTCGGTTCGTAAGTAGTTTTGTCTCTCTCTCTCTCTCTTCGCCTTCTTCTCTCCAGCCTTTGCAAGTGTCCGTGTTGGGTCTCCGGCTGCCATGTTAAGGACGAGTCACGGGTCGTGTCGACCACCGTGTCGAATCGACACCCGACACGGCACCGGAGTGACATGTGGAGGTAACTATGGCAAGTACAGTTGCATGCTTGCATCTCTAATCAATTTCATATTTTGGAGCTTTCTTCCATATAGTTACCACTAGAAGTTGTTACTCTGTGTAGTTCCAATTTGAACTTCGCCCATCTTTAGCAGTAATGTTTTATGGTTACCATGGCAACACAAGTTTTTCCACCCATAAAGCTCTCCATGATGCCAGAAAGTTATAAATCAAAAGGTCACAAGGGCACTTCTACACTTATATTATGCTACAAAGGTAATCAGTAATCTTTGTTGAGCACCACAACAAAGCCTTACGGAAAGCATGAACTCTACAGTAAGAACTTGATGGCAGTGAAATTCACAGATGCAGCAGTTCCTATTTCACCAATCTAAATGTTCATGCATCTTCATATTTCTAAGACAACACATTTTTCTCTGCTTAGTCTCCATTTGGACATAAATAGCAGTCAGGACATAACGTCAGCTCGTTATAAATTATTAGAGTACTATTCATTGTTAGAAAGATGAAAAATATGATACTGTATAGCAAAATTCAGCTAAAAAGCCCATGAACCAGTCAAATTGTTTGTATATCAATGGTACTAGATCAAACCAAGTTAGGAACTACATTTTTCTCCTCTTAGTCTCCATTTGGACATAAATAGCAGTCAGGACAAAACGTCAGCTAGTTATAAATGATTAGACTAAAATCCATTGTTAAAAAGACGAAAATACGATACTGTGTCAAATTGTTTGTATATCAGTGGTAGTAGATCAAACCAATTCAGGTCATACTTACTGAGCATATGTAGACAGTGGAAGGGATGAATAGCCAATCACCACCTGCGAAAGCAATGAATGTGTTTTCACTTAAACAAAGATACACAAATCCAACCAAAAGAGATTTATAAAAGAACAAACAGTTACAGTCCACAGAACCTAGGTAGTATCCATATTTCCTACAACAAAAGGAAAAACATATATTACTGGTTTTGGAGCTTCTAATTTTGTTTGAAGGTCAATGTGGAAGAAAGTAAACAGAAGATGGTGCAGAGGAGTCCACATAGGAGGCAAAGAAACTTTAATT
Source organism: Gypsophila paniculata (assembly GCA_032274805.1). NCBI lineage: Eukaryota > Viridiplantae > Streptophyta > Magnoliopsida > Caryophyllales > Caryophyllaceae > Gypsophila > Gypsophila paniculata. Next base: position 9,541 of record JAUEKU010178439.1, on the reverse strand, counting down.
TCATCATGATAGCAAGCCACCCTTGCACCAACAGCCACTTGTGTGTGAGCCCATTTATTAGTTGATGCACCAGGCTCTCTTGGATATGTTGCCTAGAGTGAAAAGCAAAACTAAAAGCTTAGAAAAGGGTGTTTAGGAGATTATCATCATCGGTAATCATAGCATAATTGCTTACCTCTAGAGGTTGTCTACGATTGTCTGTCTCATCCTTCCGAAGCTCTACTCGTATGAACAAATTCCTTTTGCGGCTCAAACTCACAGTCAACGGATACACATACAGACAGTGGAATAGTTGCAGGAATGGCTCGTTCCTTGTTGTGGCACGGAAGTCAAATGCATGGAACTGCGACATGCATTATACATATGATAAGTCACCATTACATCCCGACAAATTATGAATTATGATATAGCTAGTTACTGTCCTCTAGTGCCTATTTAATCAGAACCTCTGACACAACAGCTTTTACACTTCATGTGTTAGTTTCCTGTTTAATTACTCCGTTTTAAATTAAGTAAAGAGTACCAAAAGGGTGATGCCCATGTACAAAATGACACCATCTGTGAGACGACCATTTAGAAAATGAGAGATGGACAATTATGATCTCAATTCATCTTTAGAAGTTAAACATCAGCAAAATAAAACAATGATTCTGTCGAATCCAAGTGAACTATCAAATAGCCAAAGGAGCCATCTTCCAAATATAGGCAATGTAACCCTTAATAAAAAGAGTGTGCTGCAGCTTTAGTGATAACATACTCCCTCTATTATAATGAGAACGTCCATGCTGACTTTTTAAGTCAGAAGAAAAAATCCAGTCAGACCGTTATTTCATAAGAGCTTGTTATGTTTATGTAGTTTTGAAATCTCACCTCTTACAATATCCATATTGTCATATAGTCAGACCGTGTAACATTGTTATTGTCAAGACTCCCTCATTTTTTTTCTTCCCAATTCTATTTGCACAAGTATTAAGAGAAGAGTTAAAGTGACTATTTCACCCTTCATTTACTATCATTTTCCCCTCATACACCAACCGAACCAATCACCAACACTAACCAATACAAGTCACAACCACCATAGATGCGACCACTAACCAACAACCACCCTTATGACCTTGTCAACGGTCTACCTGGAGGCCCTTGAAAACTGGCTCACTCCTTTTCCAGGGTGCAAAATCACAAAGCACTGAACTAAAGCTTATACTGATGAAATAATTCATACTTACTTCATCCATGCAAGAATCCTGGTCATCATGGAACTTTGACCCATTTTGAACAGATTCATTTCTATCAACGAAGGACTGTTTTTGTTTGATACTACGAGTTTTATCAAAATCTGGTGTAGGTTCCCCGAGGTCAAAAGAGCCATTAATCATACTCTGACTCTCTGAAATATCTTCAAAGTCAGGACTCCCAGCATGTAGCTTCTCAATCTCCAACTTCAACATGCCCTTCACGGGTTTATGAATTTTTCTTTTAGGATCCTAGAGAAGGGAAACATTGTCAAACAAGCAACAAAACATCAGTTCATAATAAGCAAATTCTAGGAAAATCATGACAATCCATGAATGCTTTGTCAATAGAACAGTACATAAAGAACTGTAGGACAACGTCGGGCCAGTTTAGGACATATACTCCCTTTCATTATCTGAAAGCTTCCATAAGTATATTTTCGAGAAAAATTTACGGGTTTTTTGTCAGAAACTACCTTACATTTACCGCATTTTGCGAGGAACTACCTTATTTTTTTTTTGCAAAGAACTACCTTACATTTCTAAAAGTTTGTCTAACACTACCAAAAGGCATTTTCCGTCCACTTATTGGCGTTGACTGTTAGTCAATGACAACAACCTTTGCTTCCTAATTGTGTTTGCCCCTAAGTTAGTCTCTCACACGACATTTCATTTCCACTTTTCACATTTACCCTCTTATTCACATTTATCCTCTTCTCCATCTCACAATTCCAATTCAATCCTCCCAAATCAACTCACTAATAAAAACTCCAAAAATTTTGAAATCAACTCAACCTCTCACTTTGTTTCGTTTTCGAAATCACCTTGCTTTGTTTTTGCCATATAAGTCGAAAGATTGTGAAGGTTTGGAATTGATATTGCGTAATGAAACCCAAATTGTTGTTATCATGCCTACTATGTTTTTTAGTTGTTTCTTGTCCTTCTTCAATATTTCTACCTCCTTTAGCTCTTCAATAGACTCGTTGGAGGTCATTTCTTCATCAACTTCCGTTGATTTGCTCATCTCATTTCTCAAAGATCTATTCTCAAAAACCAATTGATTAATTAATCGTCTTTGCCAATCCGTCGACTCTTCATCAATCCACTTAAAAGAATCTACATTCACACATTTCGGTTTCGGGATTATTGATTTTTTTAGGGTTGCAATATATAAGGAGCATAAAAAATTAATGGAAATTTTTTTTAAAAAAAAGGAAGATAAATTGAAGTAATGAATGGATGAATGGGGGCAATATACACAGGGGAGATTTGGGGGAAAAAGGGAGGGAAAATAAGATTAAGGGGAAAAACTATCCCCAAATGGAGGGAAACAAAGGTTGCCGTCATTGACTAACAGTCAACGCTAATAAGTGGACGGAAAATGACTTTTGGTAGTGTTAGACAAACTTTTAGAAATGTAAGGTAGTTCTTTGCAAAAAAAAATGCAAGATAGTTCATCGCAAAATGAGGTAAATGTAAAGTAGTGTCGGACAAAAAACCCTAAATCTTAAAATGCTAAAAATTTAAATAAGATTGTTGTATATGTTTAAATTAATTGATATTATTTTCTTATTTTCCAAGACATGCAATAGGTTGTACTACTAGACAAATGTTTTCATGTGGATATTATATCCATAGATTCCCTCTCCAAGGGGCCAAAATTATTGCTGAACTTCCATTCTATCACTAGGTTCACGACTCACGAGTGATGGAGGTACAAATAATTTGGGAATTTAATTTTTTACTCCATATCAATTTAAGGAATTATCGAGAAAAATAAAAGAAGTGTCCTTAGTAGTACACTATTGTTATTTTCAACGAAGAATACAAAATAAATGAAAATGACACTAAAACCGCCATTTTATAAGAAGGCCAACTACGAATTAATTTGTTTGTGTTTTTAGCAAATAGACATGCAAACTTTCATAATACATTAAAGTTCAAGTCGTATATATAAAGGTATAATATATTAAAAGTTCCACCTATTCATATATTAAAATTGAAATAGAATTAACCAATGATATGAACACTCGATCTAGTCATGCATTTCAATGACTACAATAAGATCCCTATTAATTATTTATTAGGTCTCTCTTACGAATGCCATAAATATTCATAAATAGTCATATTACAAAATCTTTCCTAATAAGACAATTTATAAATCTTTAATGTATATTCAGCTAGTCACACGTTAAAAAAAACTTGCTACTTCTATGCATAATATTAAATCTCAACGAGTTTGGGAAACATACAAGACTGAACTAGAGTGTACGATTTCACCACCCAACAAAATGATTGAAGTAGGCTTACACAAAACTTTGTCACATTATAAACAGTGACAGAAGTGGTGCGTATTGGTAAGGTAAAATTATTTGCATGGTAGTTCTGATAATAACAGTAATCACATGAACGCATGAAGCTTATACATATAGGGAAACACACCCAATAACCAACAAATTAAATTTACCTGTCATTGAGGCGACCAAAACAACCCAAATACTTATGTGATACGATCTTACGATATATTTATCGTGAAATTTTTCATATAAGGTAGTTACCTTTATTTATTTATTAAAATGAAGTTTAGTTAATTTATTGTAAGTCTCACATATTAGACAGTGTCACGTAAAATTTACCGACAAAACAAATTCCAAAAAAACATACCAATTAAATAAATGCTAAAGAAGAATAGTTCGTGTAGGTCATAGTTGGAAACATAAGACAACTTTGTGTCACGACTCACGAGGATCTATTATTTAGTGTGTTTGATCAGAAACTCAGAATTATAAACTTCTATTCATTCATCCGGACGGATGAGATAGATTGGTCTTATACAAAATTATCAACCTAAATTTATCTCCTTATTAATATGAATTAATAAACTATAAGCTTTTGTACTATGTAATTAGGTTAAGTCGATTTATTGTAAAACTGTTGTAGAGCGGTAAAACGATTTTGTAATAATTACTTTAAAATCTTATTTGATAATCGCTTTGAATAAAAAGGTTACAAGACATCGATCTACTAAAGATATATATTAGGAATTTTAGGATTAGATATTTAGATTATTGTTAGGAGAAAATTATGGACCATAATATACATCGTAAAAATGGTACGTAAAAATAAAGGAAAGGAGACGAACCTATTGCAATGAGAAGAGTTGAAAGCGTCTCCTGTTTGGCAGATCCCCTTCCATGATTTGGGGATTGGTCCCATTTCCTCATCGCTAAAACTCTTTGATTCCGGCCAAAATCCTAAATTTTCACAATTATAATGTATATCGGTAAGTCTCTAATTTCGCACGTACGACAATTTTGTTGATAATCGATAGGTTTCAAAATTAAGGTATCGTTTGTAATGGGGCGTGTTCCTCCGACGGCAACATGCATGGCCGACGAGATGATGTGTCCCAGAAAACGACGCCTCTGGCCTAACCAGTGAAAGCAAGTCAAACTTAAACGCCGGCCATCCATAGGTCGACGGACAATAACAACTGCCAAGAGCAGAAGTACTAAGAGAGCAACCAACGGACCATCGTGCCCGATGCTCCAAGGCCGACGAGCCACCATCATCATGACTACCAAAGCAGATGGTCAGCAAAGAATAACTAAGGGCATTCATGTCCGACGACCTTGGTCCGCCGAACCAGGAGGCAACGGCTAGCGACAGCTAGCACGAAACGATAAAGAGACCAAAGGCATAACACGACAAAGATATTGGCCTATATATACGAGACAATATCTTCATTTGCAAGTAAGTTTAATCTCTCTAGAAAAAAAGTACTTATCTCTCTAGCACTCTTAACTTGTATAATTGCTGACTTAAGCATCGAAGAGGGTTTGCTCGGTACCCCGAGGCTAGGTTTGCTATGTGTGCATGCTACGTGTGCAACGCTCTTTCCATCATCCAACGTAATCTATTGTCTCGAGTACGGAACATCAGTTTTTACACGAAACAATTTGGTTTAAAGAGAACTATTCAGTGTCGAACGTAGACGACCAATAATAAACACCAGTTTATACTAAATGAAAATTTGACTAAGTAATTATCACAAATATTTAAATGAGACGGTCTATTTTGAGAGCTCTCACATTCATAATAATTACTTTTTAGCTTTTTTAAGTTTCCTTTTACCCTTTCACATTCTACTAAAATAATATGAGACGATTTTTCATGAAACCTAGTGGATATTAAATACAAATAAACTAGGATATATGTACATCGATCATTTATATTAAGCACATCGACATGCATGCAAGACTAGCTTTTACTTTTTTAAAAAGATATTTAGCATCAAAATTTATTAATTGAGTTTTAAAATTAAAACATAATATTGATTAAAAATTTGAGTTCCAAATGAGAGGATAAAAAAGTAATTTGGACCCCAAATTTGAGTAATTTGGAACTTGGAAGGCAGCGACGTAGACGCCGTCAAAATTGGGCCAAAAAGTTGGAACAGTATAATAAAACAATTACTCGTATTTGTTTTCGTTAAAGTTTACACCTTCCATATACGGAGGCTACGTAACCCAAAAATTGTGATGTATGTAGGCCATGCACGAAAATCTATATAAGTATCAACGTAGAAAACCGTTCAATTCATACATTATTGCTTGAAATTATTGTATCAAATAATCTACTTTGTTTAGTGATTTTGCAAAAATTTAATAATCTCTTCGTCTCGGTCAATATGTTACTATTTTCATTTTAGAGTGTATTAGTGAATACGTTACTATTTCTATTTTTAGTAAATTTTTGTATGTAAAAAGTGATTTGCAAGTAGATTGGATATTATTGTTGTATTAGACATCTATTTGCATTTCCTTAATGTCTGTCTAAAAAGTAATAGTAACGTATTGACTGAGACAGATAAAGTAGTTTATGGTATAAATAGCGTAATCATGAGAAAATCATTATTAATATTTTGACTTAAACTATGTAGGAATCTAATCAAACTAAAGAATGATTGTAATAGTCGACAATATCTTATCTATGTACACAAATCTTATGGTTTAGAATCATACTATGTAAGTGTCGCTTGCTACCCTCCCTCACATCTACACTTTCATATCAAATACTAAGATGCTCTATAGTAGGTTTAAAGTTATGAACAAAAAATAATATCAATATTTTTTTCCATACAATATGCATAATCGATCTATAAAAATTTAGGTAAACTACACAGCTTTTCATAATCATTTTTATTAGAGCAATTATCTTCAAAATAAATTTTTAATTTCTAAATTAAGATCTCACAAGCAAATAATTAATCAATAATCACTATAAGCAACAAAGAATGACCTCATACCAAACATAATTAGTATACAAAACAACAAAAACACACACACATACACAAATTGAAGAATAAGACATAAAGTTAAATAAGTTAAGGGTATGTAGAATATAATAATTAGGTGACTTACCACTATCAAGGACACCAACAATGACATTGCGACCATACTTAGCCCTTGACAACAAAGAATGGCGACTCATCTTATCATCAAATTCCAATTGTGGTTTCACTTGCTCTTCTAACCCTACAAATTCCCATGACCTTGTTGTGTGTGTCTTGTGCTTCCTTGGATGGCTTTCAAATACTGACACCACCTCTTCCTTACCTATTCAAATTGATCATTATGAAAATCGTAAGTCTCCCTTAAAACGTGATGACTCGTTTTACAATCAAACGAGTTGAAAAAATATCGTTGAATGATTACAAAATTAGAAAAAGGTACAAGGTATCTTTTTAATGTAGTACCCGTAGTAGGGTTTTGATTATTTGACCAGTTTCATGTTTATGATCGAAATAAATATCCGTTTTGAATAAAAATTTGTGTTAAAGCATATATACTACTTAGGATATCAACTCTACGTTTTTATTTATTAATGCAGCTTATCTATGATAAATTTAATGACGTTTATGAGATTTTTGTTTTTCGAAAGGGAATCTCCGTGACTATCACTACTTGAGTGATTAAAATCATTGAATTTGAAACTACCTAAAATTGGGTGAAAAAAAATTGTAACAAAAATTCAACTTTTTCCGTAAGACATAAACCCTATGAAAAATGCAATTGCAACACATGACGACAATACCATCCTTTCTATTCATCTCTTATTTGCGGGAATTAAAACCTAAATCTGATAGCGCCATATCATTGTCCTACTCTTATCCCGATAATACTAGACATACTTAATCTAATCTTTTTACTATTGATAAAGTCACCTAAAACTACCTATCTAGAAAAATCATGATAAGTAATATATTCAGTGAATATCAAAAATAAAAAGCTCACTAACAAACGTTAAAAAAATCGTTTTAACAAAACACCATTATGAATGACTACATTGACTCTCATTATATTAATTAATAAGAACTAAAAAGAATGATGCACGTACTCAATAATTTGGAGGCTTCATGTGGAGTAAGCACAGCAGCAAAACCATTAATAGAGTGTTTATAACTATAAATCAATGATGCTCTGGCTTCTTCCTCTGTTTCTTTAACTGAGGCTAAGTATGAATGATGATTTTCCTCTATTTCATGCAATTCCTTTTCTCCACTATGCTCTCCTAGGTATACTATATATACCTGTCACACAATCATATGTATCGTAAATAAATTAACTCGAATAAATATGTACTTTGTACACACAAAGTATATCGATCGATGGCCTAACGTTTGGCCTAGGTCGTATATGTACAAACTTACACTAACATGTTATTATATTTGTCACATAATTATACGTACCATAAATAAATTAACTTAAATAAATATGTAATTTGTACATACAAAGTATATCAATCGATGGCCTAGCGTCTGGACTAGGTCGTATATACTGTGTACACAAACTTACCGACTAGGTCGTACATACTGTATACACAAACTTACCGACTAGATAGTATATACTGTATACACAAACTTACCCTAGTATGTTATTAGTCGACATAATGTCATAGTACGTTTAATCTTGTTGATAAAATCGATAATATTATTCATAACCTGAGTTGAAATCCGTCAATAATAACAAAACAACAATTTAACACGAGTTTAGGAGTGAACAAACCTTGTTTTCGGAGGAAGAAGCTATAACAATAGGAAGAACAATGCAAAGCAAAACACTCAAAATTATTAAAGGAATCTTCATTGTAGAGAATCGTTTGAAGTTAGTTGAGATAGATAGAATCTTAGAACATTATTGTGGGGGTATTTATACTCATAGAATTCCATTTAAACTAGGATCTATATATTTTTTATTTTTAAAGATTGGATAATATTTCGCATGATGATATAATTATATTCCCTTTCTGTTTCGGTTTTTTGTTTACTTTTTTGTGTTGGGAAGAAATATAATTTGATCAAATCCTTGTCAAAAATCATTGGATCGAACCAACATCTTTCCCATTCAACGATTTTAATAAATTATCAAATAATACTTTTATACAGAGAAAATCATCAATTTATATTCATTCTCAAAATAAAAGGTAGATACCAAAAAATAAAAGGTAAACAAGATACTGAAAACCTCATTAGAGATTATAACCAATTGAAGCAAAGGTTCTTTCCATCAGTATCGATAATGTATGGTCCAATAATGTTGCTCTATAGAGTCCAATAATATGTGGGTATCCCTCTATAGTTGTTGTTGTTTTTGTGTGTTTGTATTTTCTTGTGGATTTTCTATTCTTTTACTATGTCACGATGGAAGCTTGTGCATATGTTGAGTATGTGATTAGCTTTAATGATAATAATTAAAGGTGGTCATGGATGGGTTAGGTCTATTTTGTTCTAATCGGGCCCGGGTTTTTGGGGAAGAGGGTCGACTTGAGTCCGACCCTAGTTATAAAAAGTGAAAAATTAAGGGTCTTAATTACGAGTCGGGTCATCAAAATCACAATTTGAGTGTGACCCTTGTTTGAGGCGGGTCGAGTCAGACTTTGGAGGATCGGGTCGGGTCTCTCAAATTGAGTCCAAATAGGCGAGTTGGGCCAGGTCGACCCGCACTGTTGACTAGCTCTAATAATATAAAAAAAATTTAGCATTGTTAAAAAGATTTACCATTGCCACCTTCCCGCATAACCCTCACCAACATGGCAACATCGACATCCTTCTTCACAACTCCTACTATGTACGACCACCCTCTTGTATCATTTATGTGTCGAAAGAATAATATAGTGGGATATAAAAGTGGACATATAATCTCAACTCTGCCGGGTGTGACTCATGATATGGGGTTCAAATCCCGTTAGCATCGAATTGCCCTAGTAGCGCCTCTGATACAAAAAAAAAAAAAAAGAAAAGAAAAAAA
>JAUEKU010178428.1:0-10529 GCA_032274805.1 Gypsophila paniculata | reverse complement strand
TAATTTCAAAGATTCTCTCAACTCCTAAATAGTGTCAAAAAGTGTCATGCACAAGTTGGATTTGAATGGAGGGAGTATTAATGAATTATTTCAATCAAAAACTTAAGTCGATAAATAAAGTCCATAATTGATTATACGAGTATAATCTAACGCTATTGCTATGAGGGTGTTTGGGCACATGTTAAGATAACCAAAATAGAAGTTATTTAGTGATTGTCGCATCAAAAATACCAAAAATAAATTTATTTTGTAATTTCCAATGACATATACCTCAAAAACATTCCATTTTGATTATCTTTTCGCTTAACATGCGCCCATTGATCACATATATATTAGAAAAATCCTTAATCATAATGGTGTAATTTATGTTTGTGTAGAAACTCAAGGTGTCTAGAAGAGTAGTTGAGGAATCATGAATTTATGATTGTGTAGAAACTCAAGGTGTCTAGAAGTTTAAAATATCTCTTATCAACAATTGGATTTAAATATTCGGATATTTGAAAATACGTGGATAAGCAATAAGTTCGTAATGTAAGAGGAAGCCGCAAATTTCAACTAGATTCCTTTCTCATTCTTCATATTGCTGCAATGGTGGGTGTCGAGGGCTTCCCCTAGTCAAAACAATAATGCAATAAAAAAATTATTACCCTTTCCGCTATTCTGTAAATAAGCGTAAATTAGTCATTTTTTTACACAAAATAGTTTAATCAACTGAAATCGACCTCCTTCCTACTCACCGATATTCATATATAAATCAAAATATATTTGTATGTAGAAAAAATTATCCATTTACGTTGATTACTAAAACATACTCCCTCCTTCCAGTCATTTGTTTACCTATTCTATTTTCGAATGTATCACTCATTTGTTTACCTTTCTATTTCAGGACTTGATTCAATAATTTTTCATCCCCATCCATTCTTCTACCCTTGTTGTATTGACCATCACCACTGTGCCAAAACCAAAGGTAAACAAATGACGGTAACAGAGGGAGTAAACAATTATTTTAGTAAAGCCCAAATAGTTTTTTCATAAATGAAGTATAGCCTAAATAAAGATACTTTTTAGTAAGCCCATATACTCTCATGAGCCCATGTTTGTGAGACCCAATAATAAAGTAATAGACCCTTTACGAAGTCGGTGTATTTGTTTCAAATAAGGAACCGCAAATAATCTGAGGTTCTTTAAAATTGGCGGTCTAAAATTTACTCCGGAAATTTCAAGATAACTATCCCGCAGCTGGAATTCTTCGATCAAGTGTCACCGAGTAATATTGAGTTTTAGTATCGTCACCTTAACAAGTTTGATGAATCCCTAGGTCCATTTTACTATCGTAACCTGACGGTATTTCAAATCGAGTCTCCGAGACACAAGTCTCTTTTGTGAAATGAGTCTTACATGAGAATTAGTGTTCTTGATATACGAGTCAAAACCGAAACAATTGGAAACGTTTTGTCATAATTGACGCTGCTTAAAAGGTACTTGTTGATTAATATTGATGGCATTATGTTTCACTTGAAAGATTTCTTATTCTTTGTAATGTTTGTGCTTGACTACCTTGATTAATTTCTGACAGTTGATGATTTTTGTTTGAAGTATACGAAAGATTTGATACTGTGCACTGCTAAATAAATATGCGTTCAAATCGATTGATAATTCTTGCATTTTAAATTGATAACTCGTTTATTGATTTCACTGTCGACCTTAAAATTGTATGTCGGGCTCGGACCGTCTTTGACCCGAGCCTACATTTGATCACCTCAAGAGTTGAGGTTGCTTTGTGGTTTTGCGGGTTTAGCCCGTTTTGAGTAAGCTTTTATCCGCTGCGTTGCTGTATATCTTACAAAATCTTGTAATTTCTCCGTAAATTTTTGATACAGTTCCATAGCTCTCTTGTGATTCTGGTACGTAAGTAGGTTTACGGTTTTTGGATAAATGTACTGCTTGGGGAATTGGCCGCATTGCTGATGGGAAATAATCCCGACATCTGACTGGTGCGAGAAACTCGTGTAGGAGCAATAACTCAATAAGCATATAACCTTGCTGGTTCTTAGGGCATTCGATGTGCAATAGGCTGTCTGAATTGTACAAAGAGTCGCATTCTTGTTCAGAAATTGCTATTGAAAAGGGGGTGTAAGTGTGTAACACATTAATTGAAACATTTAACTATATGTAGAAGTGTGTTACTATTCTAATTTATGATACAGGCACCGTGTATGTACTGCTGGAGATGGTGAACGGTGAAGCACGTACTTGCTATCGTCTTTACTATCCACCGGCAGTTATAAATATTCGTCTAAAACTTGACAACAGACATAAGAATTGAGATCTCACAAGCCTATCTGAGCAGATCTTCCCATTTACAATATTGGCCACCTGCCAATGCTCGGTAAAGCCTGTTTCTGCAGTACACTGGCCTTCCGTCAGCTGCCTCTGCAGCAGCTGCTGCCATGTCGTCATCTTCTTTTACGTCGACTGGCAACCTTAGCAACTCTTCCTTCCTGTGATGCAATTTTTAAGCAGGACTTATACTCACAGCCTTTTGCGTACTTTGGGCATCTGATGAATGATTCTATGAATGACATGCTTTTTTACCTTATATTGAACTTTGAGTTGATATTTGTTGCAGGAACAGCCGGAGAGATGTCTTCTGTCGTGAAAGCAGTATGGAAGAAGTTTTCTACTGGTGTTGCAAATATGAATAGCAGCACTCCAGAAACGAGCAGTGCACCGGTTGCTACCAGCGTCTGCTTTAACATTTTGATCACTGGTTTCACCTGTAGGTACGAATGTCGAAAACTGTTTAATAGGATTTTTTTATTAACTTGTTATCTATACGGTCGCAAATTTCTATGTGAGTTTAGAATATGTATCCAGTAGTACAACTAGATCCTTCAGCGTCGCCAGATGTACATTTATAGTTTACCTTGTAGGATCCGAGCAGTCTGTCCCGAGCTAAGACCTGAGACACAGTAGTTTTATGTTATCAGCTGCATAACTCGCAGAATAAGCTATGTTTGTCAGACTTGTTTATAAGTATCCAACGTGGTTTCATTTCTAAGTGTCGGACGTGGCTAATTTATAAATGATTTACATGTTTTTTGGATTAAAATGAAGAGTTCAAGTTCTCCAAGTGTCAAAGCCATATCTGAGTGTTGAGCGTAGGCACGTGTACATGACTTACTACGAAGAGTTGAAGACTCGAAGTAACATAGAATTTTAGATAGTGAAGTAAAGGAAGTGTACAAATGCTGACCTCTGGTGGCTTCACCCACATTTGACCATCATACCATCCACTCTCTTCATAGGGTACTACTGCCGACAAAAGCCTGTCGCCTACATAGCTCCATCCCTACAATGCTTAGAAATCTTATTTTTTTGGGTTTCAATTTTCATCTGTGCATGTTTAAGCTGTCTCTGTAGTCAGCAGACTTCTTTATAGGAGATCAATACAAAAAAAATTTACCAGATAGATACGCAGGATGATCAATGATACTAGAAAAAGGGTCCCTGTTCCAGCTGCTAGTACAAGTCTTAGAGGTTCCTGTGTGGATCGACACATGAACATATATTAGGAGCAGACCAAGATTGACATTGACAGAAGCATGAGTGCACAATTGACATGGTAACATGTATGCTGAAGGTGGCGATCTATTATTTCTTGATAGACACATTCATGCTGGTTCTTCCGATTTTTTCTATGTTGAAAGAAACGGAACAGATCGTCCCTGTCCCAATCTCTTTAAATCCTTGAATTGAAATCAGTTTGTAATCGAGGCATTGTATTCTTCATGTAAAGGCCATACCTTGGAAGGATTGAAGCTAGCAGCTGCAATAGGCAACCCCAGAACTACGAAGGTGGTTAACCACAGGCCTCCAAGCTTTATGAGAAAGGCACCGGGACTTAATTCCGCCCATGAATACAACGTTTCATCCTTCAGAGACGAGTACTCATTTACCTGTCAGAGGCATCGCAAATGTAAGTTCTCACTACCCTTTGGATTGCTTGTTTTTTTAAAGTTGATCTCGCTTTGCGCCCATTCCCTGCCAACTGTTAATACATACTATGACGTACTGGTTAAACATGAATGCAACAGTGGTGTATGCTGAAGCTAGCAGAGATGGAGTTGAGTTTGAATGGACTAGGTTCTGCGGATGATGCGCAAAACACCTAAACTACGTCGTTGTCATTTTATGGAGTAAATCACTGTGAACCTACGGAACGTACACTTCTTTTTAGATAGGATATTAGGAGGGAAAGAGACTGGAATGAGTTGCAGGGGAGGGAATGGGACGGAGCAATCATGTCATCCCTCCAAACAGAACTATTTATATTTGGCTTGGAGCGAGGAAAATGGATCTCTCCGTTTCACTCCAACTAAATCTATGTTATTTGACACTTTACTCAGGGGCCGTGTCACATGTTAACACCTCAACACTTTGATGCAACACAACACAACACCTTAATGCTTCATTTAAGACCAAAAATGAATTTCTCACTAACATAGATGTGTCTGTGACACTAACACATTTAGCTAGTTTAGTAGCGTCATTTATGCTCTATAAATTTGGATTTCTGGGGTATTATGAATCTCAGGGACTAACCTCAGGGGTGACATGCTCAAAGTGACTTTCAGAAATTACTCCCTCCGATTTACAAATACCGATGATATATTATATTCGTATTTGAGGTGCCAGAAAAAGTAAAGCATCGACGTTCTTAGCACGTACTTATAGATTATTTTACCTTGACAGTTCCGAAAGTATTTGAGAATCAGATGGAGTAATAAACACGTACCGGTCGCTGCTCGAATGGAACTTCAATTTCCAACCCGGGATCCCACCTCTGACCAGGTAACCCTCTCAAACCTTCATTTGATTCATCTCTGAGAGCTTTAACAGACACATTACGCAATATTCTCCACTCTTTCTGTCCCTGAACAAGCCATGAACCATGCCTAGTGTGACCAATCCTAATTTCAGTGTACCCTGAAATTGGTGTACAGTACACATGTAACCTCAACATTCTGTAGTAACAATGATGTGCAAATTTTTATCTAAGTGTTCATCTACTACAGAAATAGCTGCTTCAGTTGATTATGTCCATGCATTTTTTAAGTGGCTGAGAATTTATAGCAAGGTGAGAAAATATTGTGTGCATCAGATTTTTTTCCTCAATTTCAATAGAGTGGACCTACATTTTTGCCTATATGGCTTATTATGGCTACATGGCTATACTGATACATGGCTTAGTAAAGAGACCAAAAAAATGCCTGCCACTTCAAGAGATAGTTGTGTATGATGAGTGATTTGTGATTAAATTGGAATCTTTAATATGATTATTATAATCTGAGAATATTGCGACTGTTTTCACATCTTTTATTATGATCACGATTTACTCAATAATAGTTACAGAAAACATAATAATGGTCACATTTTAGTCATAGTTATCTCATGGTACACGTTAGTACATTACTATGAACTTGATGATTTGAAAATGACTTTTCTATGCTGTTAGTTAAATGAAACACCCCATCTAATTAACCATCATTGGACATTGGTAAAAGCTATTGTGAAAATACATTAGGGATTATTAACCTTACCTTACCCAAAATTTTAATGTGAGATAGAGAGATTATTGTTACTCCGTAGTATTCATGGTAAAATTACAAGCCTAGGGGCCTGATTTCAGAATCGATCGTCACTGGTCCTAATCACTACTCCATAAGAACGACCAATATTGTGTCGTAATATACGTGGTCACGCTAACTTTCAAAATCTTTGTAACTCGATCTTATTATGGGTCGCTAAAATCAAAATAATTATCCTAATCCTTTAGAGATATATATGTGGTGCAGATGACGTCTTGTGGTAGTTAGACAACTTGAAGAACAAAGGAGATTAAGAGAGCAAGACTGCAACGTGGAAGTGGCTTGCTTACACGGTTCGTTTTGCGTCTTTCACATTACTTCCACATGCATGCTTTAGTCTCCTATGGGTCTCTTCTTTGCATTCTATTTTAATTGCTTGTTTTAACTATAGTTTACAAAGAATAGATAACTTGTTGAAAAAGTAACCTAACAAACCACTCGAATTCAGAAAATTTTACAAAGACAATACCGAGTATTATTTGGAATACGCAAAATTTTGTGTAAGATAGTTGTATGCGTGCAGTTAACTATTTAAGACATTGAAATGTCTATGTTTATACCTTGAAAGGGTTTGTCGAACATAAGCAATCGTCTTAAGCAAAGCTAATTAAACAAATTAATTTTGTAAAAGAAAAATATGGTACGATGAAATCGTAAACTAGTCATCAATTATGTCAAAACGTCTTAAACTTAAGGGGTCCTATTTTGGCTTGGAATGTGCCAAGTCTATAGAAGGTCATGCTTAAGAAAAGCCTCACGACAGTACTCTTCATGGCATTGATTAACTGAATATTCTTTGCATTGTCCTTTATTTTTTAAGTACTTTTATCTAAGTTTGAGAAGTCGTCTGCATACAACACACTTAGCACTTAAATAAAATAATAAAAAATCACACCAAGTAATCAAGTACCGCAACCTATACATAACAAAAACAAAAATCACATGATAAAGATAATAGAATATATATGCTTACGGCGGTCGTACACAATTTGATATATTTGCTTTTTGCTATTGCATAAACTAAAGTACTGAGAGTTTGCTATTTATTTATTTATTTATTTTATGGCGCGATTAACTTAATACTGCATGCATTCTCAATATTTCCCACCCATAGTTGTTTACTTGTCGATCTCCACCACATTCCTATGTCATCACATCTACTTTCCACCATTAAGTTCATGCAACTATGCGACCACAATTTTGTTTATTAGCATTGTATTTGATTCTTTTAGTTTATTTATTCAAAACTTTAGCCAAAGTCAAAATCATAGTATTAAATTTCAGTCGAAACGATGTACTGTAATAGTTTTATAATGCTTATGAGAATCACTAAATTAGAGACGTATTAGACAACATTATCCTAATAATAATCACACTCAATTTATGCGAGTACTAATAATTTTGTTATATGTTCAGTTACATGTCATAATGTCGATGATAATATTAAATGCCTACCGGAACACAACATGCACTGAATGTGTATGCCTAATTGCCTAGTAACTTGGCCAAGTAAGTATATTTTATTTTTTTTATTATGTGATCCATTATATTATGTCAGTTTTTATTGAATGATCCATTTATTTTATGTCATTTTTTTATTGTTTGACGGGAATGAATGCACATGCCTTTGGAGTTTGGAATGAAAGAATGATGGTCTTCTCTCTTTGGAATAAAGGAATAATATTATAAGGAGTATCACTATTATTTTATTGAATATCAAGGAGAACTTAAACTTTATCCATGGATTACCTGAAGTAAAAGACCCTTTTGCTGAGGGTGAAAGACTGAAAGCTACATATAAATAAATACTGTAATTGTCTTGGATCATATATAAATATGGGAGATATATATTTGTAGCTTTAAGTTAGACGGCGTACGAATTTTGCGTTGAAAATTAGATAAAATATATCTAGATGGAGTGATGGACAATTATAGTTGATAGACATACTTCATATATAATCATGTCTTTAAACAAAAGGAAAATTAAATTCACATTCATCTTAAGACATTTTTTTTTTATTTATCGGCATTATTAGCAACACGCTATTATAAAATGGCAAAAAATGCTTATAGTAAAGGGGTAATTATTATAGGGGTAATTATTATTAAATTTCATACTCGGGTCTGGGCCACGCTCATACGGAGAAGAAAGAGATAAGGGTTCTACTCTAAAATCAATTGGCAATAGAGGGAGTAACCTCTTAGCCTTATAACATAGTCAATTCTCTCTTTCTTTATCAATGTGGGATTAACCTTCACAAGTGGACTATAATCCAATACCCCCTCACTTGTGAAGCCCACTTAAAGATCAGACTGGAGGGACTGAACATCCTCACAGCTGTTGAATGTGCCAATTGGTTTTAGAGTGGAACCCTCTTGGACTTGACCCGTGGTCTCTTTCTCCTCCGTATGGGCATGGCCCAGGCCCGAGTATGAAATTCAATAGTATGAAATAAAGGAGAAAATGTAAGAAATGATGTTGATAAAGGGAAAACAAAAAATGAAAATGGAGGATGAAGGAATAGTAAGGTGATTATTACTCCCAATTTAGGGTAATGTATTATCAAGGGGGAGGGGGTAACTATATATTAACCTCTAATGATATTGTTTCTAGTTTATCATCATCATCATCATCATCTTTTTCTATCCACCACTATTTTCATGTGAATTTTTCATTTATTTCCCTCGTAATAACTTTTCCCACATCAATGATTATGTGCACGATTTTCTTAAGGGAAATTTCCCATGGTACCCCTGAGGTTTGTCACTTTTCCCATGGTATCCCTCCTTTTAAGAATGTGTCTGTGGAACCCCTGAGGTTTCACTTTTCTTCCCATGGTACCCCTACTTCTAATTAATTGTATTATTAATCTTAATTTGAAAATTAGTTTGAAATAATTAATTTTGTAAAAAAAAAAAAATATGATTTTGTAATTTTTCTCATGGTACCCCTGAGGTTGTAATAATTTTCCCACGGTACCCTCTTTTACTAATTTCTTTCCCCTGGTACCCCTACATCACAGGGGTACCATGGGAAAATTGTTATAACCCCAGGGGTACCAAAGGAAAGAAATTGTTAGAAGAGGGGTACCGTGGGAAAATTAATACAACCTCAAGGGTACCATGGGAAAAATTACAAATTTTTTTTTCTTTTTTTTTTACAAAATTGATTATTTCAAACTAATTTTCAAATTAGGATTAATAATACAATTAATTAGAAGCAGGGGTACCATGGGAAGAAAAGTGAAACCTCAGGGGTACCACAGACACATTCTTAAAAGGAGGGGTACCATGGGAAAAGTGGCAAACCTCAGGGGTACCATGGGAAATTTCCCTAAAATTTATTCTAAACCGAGTAAAATCATTTTATAAAGAGTAATTCCGTTTTTATAACGTCTTTTATTCATGTTGAATATAGAGAAAAGGAAATATACATAAATCAGCAAATCTCACTTAAAATGGGATCATTTTTGTCGTAAGTTTACTATGGTAATATGTTATCACTTTGTACTAAAATGTTATCATCTGACGACAAAATGTAGCAGCGAGTGTTACAATTCCCGTCGTAAATTTACCACTGATGTGATAGTTTCTCCAACCGTATGTCTTCTATATTATTTGAATAAAATAGTATTCATTGGTGGTCTAATAGTATGTGTGATATTCTCACGAAAAAAAAGAGATATTGTATTAAGATACAAACTCAAAAAAATCTATTACAAAGCTTATAAACTCTTTAGAACTGTTTTATCACGTTAATATATCATTGGTGGTCTAATGTATAATGCTATTTTCCGTTTAATAGTATGTGTGATATCCTTGCTCACCGTGTTTGATGTTTTGTGTTTGCAAGAACTTTTCCATAATTGTGCTTTGTGAAATGTGAGTAGTGAAATATGATAGTCCTATCTACTCATTAGTATCGGACTCTCGTCCCGATTAATTGTTATTTATTTTAAGTGTTTTCATTTTTCATGGGATATGGCCTTGTCTTTCAACTAAATCGTCTGAACTGAACTTAATTGAAATAAGAACAAGAGCGTATCGAGAAGAGGTGAGTTAAATCGAATTGAAATGAACAAAACTGAAATTAGTCGATAATCGAAAAGACCAGGGCTTAAGACTCACTAGACTGGCTGCACTATTCTTTTTTGTGAAGTATCAGTTAGTCGATGTTTACCTTTTCATTTTATTTCATTTACTAGTATAAAACAAAATTTGTTTAATTACCTTTTCATTTTATATAAATGGGGATAGGTTGATCATTGATTTTATATAAAGATATATCTTGATCCATATAAACCAATTAACACGAACTCACAATATGGTCAAATAAAATGGTTAATTATTGGGTGATACTACGGAGTATATCCTATCATTGATCCATGTAATGATATTGGGTGATTCAATGGAGCAAATTACAATATGGTCAAATAAAATGGTTAATTATTTGTGCGGATTTATTCTGAGACGAACTCACGAAACTCCAATTCTACTTCAAATCGAAAAGTTAATTTAGACTTGTTTTACTCAATTTTGAGTTGATAGTTCCAAATAATTTGCATCACATAATGTCAAACTTTAGAGGATTTTACAAAAGAATTATTATTAGAATTGTATATACACTAACACACACCAAAGAAAAAAAAAAAAAAAAACCCCTAATATTTGGAAAAAAAAGAGAGAAAACTTTCCTTATTTTGGTTTAATAAACTCCTACGCGTCAAAGTTTCAAATAACTAACAAACTTTTGGCGCCAAAAAATATAACGGTCAAATTGCTTGAACTTCAAGCAATAATGGCGGTCTAATTCTCTATATATACAAAACCACCTCATTAATTCATTCTAAAAACTTCACTAATCAAATATTTTAACCC
>JAUEKU010178417.1:0-10531 GCA_032274805.1 Gypsophila paniculata | reverse complement strand
ACCGCAGTAACATACAGAGGGGTTGCGGGTATAGGACGAACAGCTCATTCCCGACATTTTTTTGACAATTCGTGACCTAATTTGACACAAGTTGGAAAATTAATTGAAGGTAAAGAAAGTGTGGTCTATGAGAATGAAACCAAAATCAAAACTAAAAGAGTGGGAGAAATTTTTTTGTTTGGAATTCAATTGAAAGCAACGAAAATTAGGGTTCAAATGAGGAAAACGTTATTTTGAAATGAAAGAAATAGGGGTTTTGAAATGAAGAAGATGAATACTGACTGATATAATAGGGTAATATATAAAGAAGAAGGTGAGGGGTATAATAGGAATAAAATTATATACACAGTGAAAAACGGCTCTTTTTTGGCTTGAAAAGTTCAAAAGTATATAGTCTGAGTCGGAGTAGTACATTCTGATATAAGTTTTGAAAGAAAAATTATGTAGGTATAAGTTATGAAATAGCGCTATAAAGTAGGTATAAGTTATCAATTTACCCCAAAATTAACTTTGAGTTGATTTCTTATTTGAAATTCTAATGACGAATAGCCCACTTAGATAAGAACAAGTTTGATTTAGTGTCATTCTTGATGCAAATTTTTGTTACGGCGGATGAACAACGTCTATGCATTGGACCAATACATGGGTAAAGTTGTATACATCTGACAAATGTTTACCGCACTACAGGGTGTGAATGTTGAGGTAAGTATGCAATTAAGGTAAAATGTATGTGAGGGTGAATTATTCTGGCTTTTAGAGACCCCCCATAATACCTGTAAAAGTCAATTGGAGCTTTATGAAGTTGTAACAACTTATAATGTCAGTTACATGTTTTGGTTATCTGTTGAAACCTGGATGGTGCAGATGACTTGTTATCATTTGTTTGTATTATCTCTTCTATTCTCAACCTTTCCTTAAATCTCTGCATGCCAAAACAAACCGATTAAATTCACCAGATGCCGGGATTACTGGCTGTTAACTGATCTTTCCGAGGAGAGAAAATTACATGGAAATGGTGAGAATTTAGGAGTTTAGTTTGTGGTTGCTGTTAGTTCGAGACTTGACTTGGCACTTTGTTGCGTGTAAACGCTGTTAGTTCTCCCTACACGACATTTCAACATTTCTTTTTAGCCATCTGTGATTTTTGGGTCATGAAATAGACGTGTCTGATACAGTTTCTGATTACTCATGCTATGATATTTCTGCGGTTATTTTGGCTTTCTCGGCATTTTCTTTGATCACATTTTTGTGTACGACTGTGAAGACTTCACAACATTCTTTCTGTTGCAGATTGCTGTTATAGTTGCTGTTTTTCTGTGCGTGTTTATCTACAAGATAGTTAAGCCTCCTGCTTCGAAGATATGTGGAACAGTTAATGGTCCGCCACTTTCTTCACCCAGAATCAGACTGAGGGATGGAAGGTACTTGGCTTACAAAGCAAGAGGTGCTCCGATTGAAGATTCGAGATTTAAGGTCATTGTTACTCATGGATTTTATACCTCAAAAGACACTTATATTCCCATGTCAGATGTAAGAACTCTTTGCTATTTCTCTCATTTTACTTGAAAACATCTATCTTTAACTTGCCTGCAGTTCAGGCACGTGTTATACAGATTACAGAAATGATCTCTCGATGTTTTAGTAACTCATTGGAAAGCTGCAACATCTAACCCACCTAGCCTGTTAGGCACGGGTGTAATGAAGATGTTTCCGCTTTTTAAATTTAATTATGGAGAAATTGTGCGTGACTACATTTTCGATAGGTGATGCTCATGCATGAAGTTTTCTGCAGGAGTGGCTGAAAGAGTACAGCATATGTGTCATTACATTCGACAGACCAGGATATGCAGAAAGTGATCCAAACCCCAACCGCTCACCAAAGGCTGATGCTTTCGATATTCAGGATCTTGCTGATCGACTTGAGCTTGGATCTAAGTTCTATGTCATCGGGCTTTCCATTGGTTGCTACCCTGTTTGGGGTTGTCTTAGATACATTCCACATCGGTATGTCTATGCACCTTGGAAGGCCAAAACAGGGAACAGTCTCTTATGAGAGCTTCTTCTTCTTTACATGAGGTCTTAAGACGAAACGATAATGGTTCAAGATATAGGACTGCACTAATTCTCATATGACTACATGAGGCATCATCATGATAATATTACTATAAATGTGACCCATATTTCTAGTAGGTGGTTCGTGGTAGTTCGTGGTAATTAAATAGATTGATTTCACATAATTTAAACATAAGATCGTCTTTCAAGAGGCTTGCTAGACTGACTGAGGTACACTTAATCATCGAAAAACGTGCTTTAAACACTTTCTGAATGGAATGGAATGTTGCAGGCTTGCTGGTGTGGTGCTAGATGTTCCAGTAGTCAATTACTGGTGGCCTTCACTTCCTGCTGAACTGCGTACCAAAGCGTATTCAAAGTTGGCATTGCTTGACCAATGGAGACTTCGAATCGTCCACTATGTCCCTAAGTTGGCATGGATTCTGCAGAGATGGTTCCCTTTCCCTACCGTTGGTTATATTCAGAAAACTAACCCGAAAGCTTTCAACAAAAGCGATCAAATGATCTTACAAGCTTTGTCTGGATTACCGTCTCCTGATAAGGTATCATTTCCTGTCTCATTTAGGCACCTTTTGATTTAAACAATATTGCCTCAAAATGAATCGCTGTAACCTCCCAAAACTTTATAATCGGTCATGTGTCGATGCCTCGGGCGATATCTTAGACTATGCTTTAGTTTTCATATGACATGATTTCACGAAATGTTTATCGTGCCATGAACTTATTCAGAAATTAATGTGATCACTTTATATTAGTTATAAAGTTTGATGTCGACCCTTGCTTTTTATATGATGTGAGCGGAGAGTGACTACTCTGTTTTATTATTGACGACTGATACTTAGTGATTCATTTTATATCATTTGTGACTGTTCGCTTACTACTCGTATATGTAACCAATTACTTCGTACTACACGACGATTGTATTTGTTCAGGACAAGATAGAACAGCAAGGTGCGTACGAGTCGCTGCACAGAGACATTGTAGTCTCATTCGGGCAGTGGGAATTCAACCCATTGGATCTGGCAAACCCGTTCCCTAACAACAGCACGTCCGTTCACCTTTGGATTGGCCGCGAAGATGGCATTGTGGCGGTAGAGTTGCAGCGCCATATCGCAGAAAGATTGCCGTGGATACAGTGCCATGAAGTTCCATACGGAGGTCATCTGTTCATACATGACCCTAAAATCTGTGAAATGATCTTCATGTCCCTTTTCTTTGGACAACCAACTTCTTTCAAGTAAACCTCTTTAGGTTTGTTTAAATGTGTATTGTTCTTGAAACTGGTTATATTTGTGACTTTGCCCTTAATTCTTAAGGTGGCTCTCATTCTCATCCATTGTCGATATCTCAATCTGTTGTCGCTATCTCATTTTACAATTCGAATTCGGAGTACTGTTGCTATGGTTGGTAGAGTAATCACAACTTAGGCCCGGTTATTTTGGACTTTATTTTAACTTTGATGAGTTCAGTTCAATTATGTTTAGTTTAACTTGATTAATTTTAGTTCAATTTACTTAGTTCATTTTTTCACATTTTACGGAGTATTTTTTTTTTTCAAAAAATTGTACGTGGGCTCTAAAATGTTGTAAAGTAGAAGTTTAGAGAGAGATTACTCCGCTAGAATATGGGTTGATAATAATCCGTTTGATTATTCTATAGTTTAGAAGTTACTAACTCTAGCTGATCATTTGTTTCATGTCGTTTTTTTTCAAATCAATTTATTTAAAAGTACATGCAATTGAGTGAAAATAATCATTAATGTGAACTTAGCACAAAATATATATTAGAAATGATAAGTAAAAACTAAAAATATCGATAAATCATTCAAAAACGAAAAATGTAAAAACATTGATCGAAAATTGTTTGATTTAGACAGCACGATGATTAATTAAACAAAACGGAACTTTAACTAGGCCAATCATTTGTAGGAACTAGGAAGCCGACAAATTAAATGTTAATTAAAAAAAGTTGTAAAAGAGTAGTCCGGATAAACCAATTCATACAAACGAATATTCGTCATTTTTGGTATAAACCTTTGGGAATTTTGTCACGAAACCCTTTTTTTTTTTAATATGTGTACGAAAATATGTGACTTTATGGCTCATACGTGCAAATAATTTAGTTAGTTTGACGATTAAAGTTATCGATCACTTATACTCGTAATTTGAGTTTAAAAGTTGACCATAATTTGAGTATTGTTCTATCACAAATGTGTTAAATAAAATTTGACGTAATTTAATTCATTTAGTTTTATTTTTTAAAAATTTTCCTCACAAAAATATGGAAATTTGGAAAAAAAAAAAACCTTGAGTAAAAATATTCGAGAGACTAAAATGCAACCAAGATTTAACCTAATATATATAAATCAAATTATTAATCGATCAAACTAATCTTTAACTGAAACAAACATAGAACATGAAGTTTGTGCCCTCACACCAATGAAATCCTTTTTATTATTTGAAAATTTACTCCGTAAAAGTTAGTGATGATCGTTGTACACGCATTATGTAATCTTCTTAGTTATTGAATAAGTTACATCCATTTAGGATACCTTCTCCATTCAAATGATTTCTTCATCCAATAAATCTCTTGTGAGAGTTACAGTTTATTAAGAGAAAACTATTAAAAAAATAAAGTAACTACTCCATTGTGTGAGAGGTGTCACAATAAACATGTCATATGATAATTTATATTTCCCATTTCACTTAATTACAATTTACAGAAATACACTTTAATCGTATTTTTTTCATCTATATAATACAATATTCAATTTTTCCCCCTTTAAAATATGACTTCAAATAGAATGAACTTGACACTTTATTTTCCACCCAAATCCTAATTAGAATATACTCAAATAACTCAATATCCTAAGAAGAAAAACCCTTAAAAATAACTCCTCAACAAAATAATATAAAAAAAATATACAATCAAAAATCAAAAAGAAAATGAGGTTTTTATATTACATAGCTAAATGCATAAGCAAGAGATCATCATCAACAAAACATAAACATGTGTTGGTCAAAAGAGAAATTTCTCTTAGACATATAAATTGTACTAATTCATATCATTTCCTTGAATCTCATTTCTCACATTCTACTACCATATCTTTTACTCCCACTTCTTTGCTCTTCTCCAAGGCTTCTAAGGTAGGTACTCCTTTTTTATCTGACGTGTATTTCTTTACGTTTGCTTTTGGATTAGTTTTTAAAATCAGTACGTGCATGTGGTGGCGTGGATACAGTAAGTCTCAGGTGAGACCTACAATAAAATATACCAATTCTATTTTAAAAATACAAATAAGTACCTTATGTGAGAAATGTCTCACAATAACCTTATTGTGTAACCGTCTCATAGCAGAATTTGAGTTTATCATTTCCTCCTATTTATCATTGTACTTCACCTTGCGTTTACTTTTGAATTGATTTTTAAAATTGATACGTGCACGTTGTGACGTGGATAAAGAGTAAATATTATTTACTCCCATTTATCATTGTACGGAGTATCCACTTTATTTTCTTTTGGCCACTTCTATAAAATTTTGTAGTATTTTTTTAATTTTGTCCAAAATTTATGGTCGTTATGACTTTAACGCAATATTTTTATTTTCGTCCACGTCTAATTACCCTCATGATTTTTGTGTACAACCAAGAAGGGGTAAAAGTACTTAGTTTGATTTGATTTAGCACATTTTGGACACTTTTGTCAATTCGGTTAAGATGGTTACTTTTTACCTCACTTGTTCAAAAGAATGAAATAAGTTAAAATTAATCTTATCTAAAATCAATCTAATTCTATTAGATTATCAATTGAAAGTTACAGACCGAAAAAAAGTGAATGATGGATAAGAGGTACAACTTCACTAGTAACAAATATTGACGGTTTCATATGATGATTCACGTGAATCGGCCTGAATTGAAATTTGGGACAAGGGCTTTGTTCCTTTCACATTTCCCTGCACCAAAAGAATATAAAAGTTTTGATCTTATTGTGTTTTAAGCACCAAAGATGTCAACTTTGTTGGAACGGTTTCAGATAAGGATTCATGTGAACCGAACCCGAATCAAAATTTAGGACAAGGGGGCTTTGTTCCCTTCAAAAAGAACATCAAATTTTTGATCTATATTATGTTCAAACCACAAAAGCTGTCAACTTTGTTGGTGTTACATGATGCTTTTCACATTTCACTAATTCTATAAAACGGTCTCATTAGAAACGTACCCTAAGACCATTTCCCCCACATTAAATGTCACGCTGTGTAAGACCGTTTCACAGGAGACTTACTGTGTTTTTATTGCACGACGCAGCGTCTGGAGATGGGTAATGTATCAGGAGGAGGAGGAGGAGGAGGAGGAGGAGGAGGAAACCGAAGAAGACGAAGCTCGAAATCGATGGATAATCCGGAAATTAAGAGTGCAAGAGTAAAGTTGAATGATGGGAGATATTTGGCATATAGAGAATGTGGAGTTTCTAAAGAAGTTGCCAAATTTAAGATCATTATTGTTCATGGTTTTGGTAGCAACAAAGACATGAGTTTTTTAGCCTCTCAGGTAAAAAAAAATTACGTGAACGACCGTCTTTTTTAAGAGTTTGCCCTTACGTTATTTCTTTTTGTTGTGGAATTGCATTTTTTAGTAGTTGACATTTGAACAGGTGATTGAATTTTGATTATAGTCCCACCAATCCGGACGACTTTGTCCGTAGGACTGTGCGCTGGTTTTAGGTGGAATAATAGTTTTCGTGGGGGTAATGTTCGATGAGGGAGGTAATAGTATAAAAGTTAAGAATGATACGGAGTATAAAATTTGGATACTTTGGTGAAGGTAAATAAGTAATGGGTAGATTCGATTGGATTTTATAGATTAGGAAAGTTGGTAGGCTCGTTTGGATTGGCCAGCGGACGAGAAATCAGTACAAAGCATAACTGTTATAATCAATACAGCCTTTCAAAAGCGTAAACTTTTAGGATGTAGAGACTTGAGAGTGGCGAGGAAGCGACACTTATAGACTACATTAGATTCAATAGTTCGGATTTAAGCATGTTTTGGATGATTGGATTTTAGAAAGAAGTAAAGTATGTCATCGAGGAAGCAATGAACTCTTTTTCATTTGTTCTCTGATCCGATTCTAGATGACCTAAATCTTGCTCAGAATCAGAATGGACCGTCACTGCGAAAATGCCTGATTTCTGAGCACGAGAATGAAGTACAGAGTCGGAATTCGGAAAGCAGCCATAAACATTTTTGTTCTCTGCAATTGTAAGTCGTTTGAAGAGATAAAAATGATGTTGATGTACAATGATTTAGTTTCCAGGAAGTGATTGAAGAGCTGAAGATTTACATTGTACTATACGATAGAGCTGGCTACGGAGAAAGCGATCCGAACCCAAAACGGTCACCAAAGAGCGAAGCATTAGATATCGAGCAACTCGCTGATCAACTACAGTTAGGATCCAAGTTCTATGTGATTGGAGTGTCTATGGGATCGTATCCGACTTGGAGTTGCCTCCATTATATACCGCACAGGTAGTTTAAGCTTTGCTTTTACATTCTCATTCGATTACTCGCCCTACACACTACGTCAAACGTTAAGTACGCAGACGGGAAGGGCCTTGCGTGGCAGCTAATTCGCTCGATCCTTCTGTCGATGTTCTCTGAATCATTTTCTTTGATTCCAATTTTTTTCATTAGGTCTGGGAATAAGGGATCTCGTTTCCGCAATCATTGACATGTTCGAAGCATTCATTTACCCTTTTGCATGTATTCATGTTTCACCCCGTGTTTTGGTGGAGAGAAATTGAGGGAACCAATTTTTTCGCCTGCAAGGCAAATCAATTCCTTCCAACACGGAGAAACCATTTGGATCGCCTTTCCCAATTCTCGATTCCTTCCCCCTCCCTTTTAAGCCGATGCTTTAAGAACATTGTGGTTCATTGGTGAAGGACACGAGTCACAGGACCACAGCGAGTTCGACCTTTGTGAGACTTTGATTACATGATTCAGCCAATCAGATAAGCTCATTCTTGGACTAATATTACCATCGCAGGTTACAAGGCGTGGCTTTGATGGCGGCCGTGGTCAATTATCGATGGCCTTCTCTACCGAAAAGATTGATCAAAGACGACTTCAGAAAGGGTCTGGTTAAACTAGCTCTTTGTATCTTAAAACGTGCACCTGGGTTGCTATATTGGTGGATGACACAGAAGTTGTTCCCTTCTACTAACATAATGGAGAAGAATCCTGTTTTTTTCAATGAAAAAGATGTCGAAGTTCTCAAGAGAACCCCGGGATTCGAGCTTCTTAGTGAGGTACATTTTTCTGTTCTTTGGTTTCGTGTTATGATTTTTTTTCGAGATCCAATCCTATCTATCTTGCCATTAGGGAGTTAGGGCTATGTTGTTACTGTCGTATATCATAGTTTATGCGCCCATTGAATGATGACGATATTTGATCTCCTTGCCCTTCCCTTCTAACAGAACAAGTTTGAACGAAGAAGCGTATTTGACAATCTTCGACAAGACTTTATGGTCGGATATGGCAAGTGGGAATTCAACCCTCTAAAATTAGACAATCCGTTCCCTAAGGACGAGGGGTCTGTTCATCTCTTTGTCGGCTTTGAAGACAAAGTCGTCCCTGTGGAACTACAACGATATGTGATGGGAGAGTTACCTTGGATCAAATACCATGAAATACCTCATGGTGGGCATTTGATCGTGTACGACAGTGAAGTATGTGAATCCGTCTTACGGTCACTTCTGCTCAACGAAGAGCCTGTTACTCGATATATATTATTGCCAGGCACACCAAAACTGCTGGTTAAGCAGAAAATTTAAATACAAGTACGATGAAACGAAATGGCTTCTAGTGTTGCTGCTTATCATTATATCAACAGTGGTTCTAGTTGTGATTGAAGAATTGGTCGTCACAACGTAATCTCAGTCGTGGTGTCGTCGTAATTGTTGTATTGTCTCAAAATGTAATATGTACATAAATCAATGCTGTACAGATTCAATACCTTTCAAATTTTACTGAATTGTGACACATAGCAGAAGATGGAATGTTCAAAACACAAATTGTTTTGGTGTTTGCATCAAGTATGATAGATTTTTAGAACCTCAATTAGTCAAGTGTGATTTGTGCTTTAATCAATATTGTATTTCTGTAAAATTTAATTCAATTTTTATTCTACCATATTTACTCTTAAGCAGCATTTTCTCATTCTTTTTCTTACAGTTATCATCTTATACCGCGTATGTCTTTCGTCTATGTTGTACTCCGTAAGTATTTATAATCTAACTTCGTTACTGCTAAATGCTATAATCGCAAACCACCTCAATGACAGAGCACAAACAGTTCAAGTTCACTTATGTCGTAACTAAAAGTTAAGTTCGTCAAGTTACGAGTAAGATACTAACCAAATTGAAAAGTACAAACAGATAACGCAAAACTTTTTTTTTTTTTCAAGCAACTTCTCAAATGAGTTTACATCATCCCGTGGTAGTGGTATTTAGTACCACTACACTTGCATTTTATACTCCGTATTATATTGATAATTTGATATAACACGCTCAAACCATGGCCAAAACTAATGTTTCGGTGAAAAAGAAAATATGAAGATTATATAACGGAGTATAAAAATATGAACGTGGCAAAAAGTAGACAGAATAATAAAGCAAGCTGCAATCAAAAAGACTTTCTCACAGGAGTAAAAAGCAGAAGTTCGTCCATGTCATTCAAAAAAATTCCAGTCGAAATACCGATACTGACACGGTAGTTTGAGGTTGTATCGCCCGAGATGTGACCACAGTGAGCGAGATCAGGCCATGGCAACTGTTACCGAGTTTAAATATCAAAACGAGATCACCCTACACTTCAACATGTGGAAAACGCAAGTTTTTATTCGTATTCAAAATGCACATCCACATGCATGTACTTTCTCATTAGCTTAACCATAGAGGAAGTGAAACTCCCCAAAATTTGACATTCTTTATGCGTTTTGGCATCGGAAACCGTCCCGTGAATAACCAACTTCTTCAAATTCGGGCATTTTTCCAGGAAGTTCTCCAAAAAGGGGTAAAACTCGTCGTGAATTGCAGTCCATCCAACTTCCAGCAATGCTAGATTGTGCATTTTGTAAGAGCCTTCTTCGACAAAATGAAGCAAATGCTCTCTTAAGTCGCAAATAAATGAAAGTTTGGTTAAATATGGGAAGCTTCTCGCAATAGCCTCCAAATCTACGACCTCATCTAGATCCTCAAACGCCACATCCCAAAGACGGAGAACTCTCAAATTCGACGATCTAGAGATCATTTGAAAGAACCTGAACCAACTAAATGTGAAGTTGCTTACATCCACGACTTCGAGATTTTCAACAGCTTCGCCTAAATCAAGATGTATGACACTAACATCGTCAAATTTAAAAACCTTCAATCCACCCATTCCAATAAGATCGAATTGCTCCA
>JAUEKU010178406.1:0-10532 GCA_032274805.1 Gypsophila paniculata | reverse complement strand
AAAGTAGGAGAAGAATGAGGAATGAGGCATTCAAAGGAGTCATAAGGGCAAAAATGGGAAAATATTGTTCATTTAAACTGAAAAGTACAAGTTTGTCGGAATATTCCTTTTTTAAGTGACTGGATATCTGATTTGGTATATGAAAAGAAAAAAAGTGTCAGAAAAGGTGTAAGTTTTGAAAAAAATTTACAAAAGGTAAAAATTTTAAAAGTCAGTGTTATAAAAGCCGTAAATTATCAATTCAGAAAGAAGGGAAATTGATTTATTTACATAGGGAGACAACATCACCCGTGCTTAGTTTTTTTTTTTGGTGCTCAGTAAGGTAATGCAATGATTTGTTGATTAATTAATTTTTTCTCACTTCTCAATAATCAAGGTTCATAATGAATGTGTCGAGTCGCAAGCGGACAAAAATATACCAATAGGTTTTAGATGACTCGAAAAGGTCTCGATGAAGGTTTAAGGCATTATTAGAGGACTTCGTAGAATTCGGGACTAAAAAATCCGACTTAGTCTCCTATTAGATCGTTGTATATCGTATAATGAATCATTGATTGAATACTATATTAATTATAACGGTTAATGACAATCAACCAATAAGATATCTGTTGTACGACGTACAACGTAACGGTCTCATACAAAATTTGGATAATTTCTTTATTCATTAATCGACAAGTCAGTTTATTCTTGAAAAGTAATGGGTTCACTTTATATTATAGAGGAGATGTACTTTTTAATAATTAGTGACTTTGTTTATCCTGCAATATAAAATACTTGCGTATCCAAAAGAAGGTAACTTCGACAAAATGTATTGCTTTTATGAAGTACTCTGTTTTTGTTAAGATAATACAAATGTTAAGGAGTATTTGATTATTATGGAGTATATAAATACTTCGTACGGTAGTAGTATCTTTGAATTATTTTTTGATGAAATTACAAAATGACTACGGGTAATATAAAAATATATTGTGTTCATTGGTACAAATTAATTAAAAAAAAGGGTAAATTCTACGGTGTATTTTTGTTTTCAATGATATATCCTTACGCTTTTTATATTCTCCGATATAACCCTAAATTTTGTAGTTTGTCTATTCTTTAAACCTTATAAACTTTTCATTAACTTAACTTGTCATATAGCCTATTAAACCATCAAATTTCTTCTTCAGTTTTAGCTTAATGATCGTGAATAAAGTGTGATGTCGTTTAAATTGTATTTTGGGATGAATTTAGTCATGTATTATCTATGTTAAATATAAAGATATCCGGATAAAATATGTAGATTAATGAGTAAATTGATGACTTAATTCATGTTCGAGTTTTTAAAAGGTTGAAAAATGATTACATTAGAATCAAAATAAGAAGGTTGGGGATATATTTTTAGAAATTCATAAATATTAGGCGTATATTGTAAAATTTCAAATAAGTAAGGGCATAATATAGACGATAAAAAAACACTCCATAAATTATTCAAAAAAAATTGCATTTAGATAACGATGATCCAAATTGGAAAATAGGATTATGAATCTGACGTATTACATCCTATTTAAATTTTTTTTAAATTTTATTAATAAGTTTCCGAAAATTAATTAAGTTTCTGATAATTAACAAAGTTCGTGGATATCAAACTCAGATTCTTTACGATTAAATCTAAGAAACTTAAAATGTGTGATACTACTCAAATATAGAATCCATGAATTGATCAAAAATCGGAGAGGAGTGCAACTTACGACAACGTTTCACCAAAGAATTTGTATCTCGAAGTTTAAAAACGTTCCGCGATCAAAACCCCCTGCGAGGAAGTCCGCGACATTTCCAACAAATACGCTAAGGTCTGACTACATTCGTCACTTACTTTCTTTTCGTTTATACAATTACGCCGTAAATTTTTTCGTTTTATCCAATTGTATACGTTTGACCAGAATATTCCTCACGAGAGAATGAAAAACATATACAATTAAATGGAACGGAAGTAGTAGTACCCACAAATTGTGTTATTGTGAATTTAAATTATACTTAATCAGGTGTAAAACTACGTAAGATGTTTAATTATGAACCCTAATACGTTGTGATGATGATTAATTCAGAAGTTGCATGACACTTTGTTACTAAGTTTGCTGCAAGGTTGCGTACATTCGACCTCCCTAAAACCGTCAACGAGGTGTAATTCATGCGTATTCGTAGGCAATATGAGTAGAACTGTTTGATAACACCAGTGTAATTAACATCAGTATTTAGAGAATTTGCTCTAGGTTCAACCTTCTCGTATTCGTATACGGTCATACTCGATTACTCCCTCCGTCTCAGTCATTTTTGTACCTTCTATTTTGAGAATTGTCGTAAAATCAACCGTTTTTTTATTATATTAAAATATATTTTACTCCATAGAAATAAATTAGAAGGAAGGAGGTCAATTCGACTAATGATTTTTAATATTGACTTGACCAAATTATATTTTTGTTTGTAAAGAGGACGAGCAGTTTACGCTTATTCCCGAAATTGAAAGGTATACAAATGACTGGGGCGGAGGGAGTACTTTGATTGTCTGGAGTTGCTTGGTGATTAATGAAAAAGTAAGTTAATCGTTGATTGGTTATATTACGGGGTTAATCGTTTTAAGTTAAGTTAGTAAATCGTTGTTGTTAGTTGCGTACTAGTTTCTCTGGTCGATGATGATCGTGGATTGGAAAATTTATTAGGTTAGGGCGTTTTGATCCTTTGGACGGTGTTTTGTACTCTATTTTTGTGTAATGTGGTTGGTGTAGGAGTTAGACGAATTGTAGGAAAAGTACGTCTTATACGGTAAGATACCCCTCCATGTCTTTCAAAAAGTAGACTCGGGTTCTGAAGTAACGATACCGTTACTTGTCAAGAGACTTTAACAAATGTAGATAAAAAGTTGGTCTCTGCTATATATATTTTAAAGGTAGCTATTGTAGTT
The DNA here is from genome assembly GCA_032274805.1 of Gypsophila paniculata. Lineage (NCBI taxonomy): Eukaryota > Viridiplantae > Streptophyta > Magnoliopsida > Caryophyllales > Caryophyllaceae > Gypsophila > Gypsophila paniculata. The sequence goes on along the minus strand of JAUEKU010178406.1, from coordinate 7,594 downwards.
GATTTTTAATTACGTATGTTTTATAGCATGAGACAACTTTACCCTAGACACACTCTTGGTGTTAAGGGTCACTTATGCGTCCCTGTTATTGCGTAACAAAGGCTAGGATAAAGAGTGGCTGGTCGATGGAATGACGAGGTTTTCAAAAGTTAAGCGGATTAGTTATTTTACCAAGGAATTGTGACGACGTGGTGGCTACGGTGTCTTGCATTAATCATGAATGATCAAATGGAAGTTCAATTGTGGAAATGTTTCGGAAGTCTTTGGCTTACTTCCCATGTCATAGGCGGAAACACTTATGGCTGTTGAGTGTTGACCTTACCAACTCGTATTGTGTAAATGTTTAAACTCTCAGTATGTGGAATATAAGCGGTAGATTACCATTAACAGCTATTAGGACAGGACAATATGTAGTTACTAAATTCAATTTAGGTTTGGTAGCTTATGTTCCTGGTCCTGTTACTAACAAAGCCTAATAGCTAGAACCGGTCTTTGTTACACATGATTTTAGCGAGTTTTTCAAAGAATTAAGAGGTGTTTGTCGTGTTGATTTTCCTGGCTGCTGCTCTAACATGATCAGACATAGTGTGTTGATCCTCAAAAATTTTATGAATTTTGCCTTTGATAATCATCTTCCTCATTCTGTTTTAATGGTGACTAGATAAAAGCCTGGTGTGACAGTGGTAGACATAGGGATCTATCGACTGATTGAAGATGTTGAATTCCATGAAGTTAGCAAAGAGACGGAATCTATAACGCCAGTCCCTGGAGGTGTAGGCCCTATGGCCATCGCCATGCTGCTAAGGAATACCCTAGATGAAGCCAAGCATGCAATCCAAACATGATCTCCGTTCTTCAATAAGGCATGTCTCATAGTGCTCCCTCTCCAGAACTTTTAGTTGAATATGTGTATTGCTCTGGTCTCTGCATCTACGTTAATACTTGTGAATTACTGAAACGGCTGCTATGACCTCTCTCTGTAATTTGACAGTTCATGTAGTTTAGATTTGAGTAGATTTTATGCCACTTAGATTTAGAATTGACATCTTCTTAGTGGAATATATCAGTTCATTTTTAGCCCATTCTTCTTCTTGGCTTCGTTTGTGTGTTCAAGCTGTGCGTTTTCATATAAATTACGCGTAGTTGTTTCAAAGTGTAAAGAAAAAAAAACGAAAAAAAAAAAATTAATATTTGTACTGTTATGATTCAATTTGAAGGTATTGAGAGGCAAATAGTTAGTTCTCTTTAACATTTGCCTCTCAATTTGAAGGTATTGAAGGCATAGTTATAGGCTGTTAAAAGGGCTACAACTTGGTATGATCCCGACTAGGTGCAACCGAAACTTCCAATCACACAAATCATCGCCACCTATTATAAAGACCTAGGAAACATACAGAGAAAAACTACTCCGTTTGATCACCTTTCAACCTTGCCAAATGGGTCTGTCTTTAGAATTCTCCTTTGAGAACAAATTTTGATTGTCGTTCCCATTTACCGTACAACTCATTTGTTCGAAAAAATTGCCAAAATCTCAAGCCATAGTTCTCCTTACGGTGTACCATGTAGAAGTAAAGCACTAAGCACTCCACTGGGAGTGAACAAAAGGAATATTGATAAAAGCACTAGTGCTGTACCAAGAAGTCAAGACACTAGGTAGTGGTTACTAGTGGATACTGAATCGTCGATTTTAAAATTCTGATAAGTTTGTGACATATTGGGGTAATGTCGATGTTTTATTTTCGGATCAGACCTACCATGATTGGCTGATTTCGGAGTTGAATTATGGTGGTGCTCTTTACTATTTTGATTTTTTTTTTTACTACGTACTCCGTATTTCTTTTGATTTATTTGTTTATGTGTCACATCGGGTTGACCCTACGTGGCTACGTTTCCTGAAATTCGGGGTCAAGGGTATGTTTTTAACTTTTTATACAAGTTTAGCTCCGAGTCACTAACTCATTACACTAGTCCTGGCAAGTTTGTTCTAAAGGCTGAGATGTCTAAAACCTAACGCTAACCTAGCTTCGGAACTTCAGAAGTTATGATAAGTTACAATAACTGTCCATGAAAGATATGGGAATAAGTCTCCTGTGAGACTCTCACAATATATTATTGTGAGGTCATTGGTACAACTTTGGATTTAAAGGGGACGAAAAATACAAAATACATAGACAAAAAGTACGAAAATGGATACCGGAGAAAAATAGTTACTATTATCAATAAAACGAGTACAAACATTATGAAATTGGTTACGAAAATAAGGGGTCAAGATTATCGTTAAGTGAGGTACAAAAATTATATAAATGGTTACGAATGAGCTGGTCTTAGAATAAATTATTGTAAGATGGTCTCATGCAAAAATTAGTGAAGATGTGGAGGTGCACTGACTGCATGTATGCTAGTTGTAGTAGCGCATATAAGATGCACTTAGGGGTATGTAGTTTCGGATATCTGTATACTCAAATACGTGCTCTTCGATTGGCCTATGTGACGTTGTCTAAGACCTTCTAGTTACTAGAAGTAAAGATTTGCGGCATTTCCCCAATCATCGATGATGGTTGTCGAGAGTTAGGATCTGAACACGACCAGTTTGAGTTAAAAATTTCTTCCCTTTCCCCTGTTTTATGTCCCACGTTAACATTTTAGCGTTTAGAGACAGATAAATCATCCTGGAATGTCTGTAAGTGTACGTGTATGTGGAAACAGTCACTAAAGTAATGGTGATGTTAAACTACTCGTGATCACCTGTCTTTTTCTGCTGGCATAGTTATAGGACTAACGAGTGAGCAAAAAAACACAAAACTCCATCCATTTCACTCGATTAGTCCCATATGTCAAAACTCACGCACCCCAAAACAAGTACTCCGTAGTAGATAGAGCTGATTAACTGAAACGGAGGCAGTAGTGTAGTACGACGGAATTGCTATGGAAAGTCATTGTGAAGCATCTTGGAGTACAATAAGGCCAATACCAAAGAATTATCATTAAGCTCCTGCTTAGAATAATGTAGGTAGAATTTTCAAATGTTATTGCTTCATTTGCATTACGGAAAAGTTTGCACGAATGATAAATGGAGGCATGATTAGATTTCCATAATTCCACATAACATTGAACTTGATAGGCTTGCATGACACTGCCTCCACTTGACTTAATGCACGATTATCTTAACAGTTTGTCTTACATAAGATCGTACCGTCTTACAATCTCAAATTGTAAATCCTGCAATAGATAAAAACTATATCAAATAGGTAGCTAGAGTGTAAAAGACATATGGTTTTACACAAACAATGGGTAAGACCGTCTTATTTGAGATTTTGTGTGATCTTGAATGTTTCCGTGCGTGAAACTCCGTTTAAAATAATGTTCTTAGTTTAACAAGTGATAATCTAGGAAATGGAAACACATGCTTAATTATCCATAATCAAGTTGTTATTAGAGAGTGGTCTCTGAATCATGTGAAGTGAAGTGCTATGCATAGTGCATATCTATCTCTGGATTTGTTTATACAGAAGAAGCTTTACCAAACATTCTCCATTAAGTCATTAACTGCTTAAAGTGAGATCTTAGTGGAGGATTTAGCGGAGAACTAGACTTTTAGTGATTGTATTAGTTGCACATGTCTGCTATAATATGTGGAGATTGAATGCTTTTTCCCTAGCTTTCAAAGTTTCAAGTTGAAATTCACTTCGACGACTTTAATACTCATCGTCTCCCACAATACTTGGTGCTTTGTGATGGGAGTACATTTTTGAATATGTGATAATGCTGTAGTTACATGGCGTCTTTGTGAATTATGAAGAGACTTTTGTTATATCTTAGGTTGACTATCGACTGTGCGGACCAAATAGTCGAAACACTTGAACACTTAAGTACATGGATCCTGTGGAATGCATCCCATATTCTTGGTAGTAAATTGTGATGGTGAGATGATGGTACGTACTATATCTTCAGCAAAATTTGCCTTAACATTACATAGAAATTTATGTCGGAGGAAGTCTCAGTTTGTGATGAAAATTTTATTTTGTTGATTTGCAAGGGAAGCCTCGCGTGTTGAGGGGAGATGAGGGAATCCTTTAATACAGAGGTTATGAGATTCAAACCCATAAGGTTTGGGTTAATATGTTGGATGCCTACAATCAGGTTCATATCACATCTGTTTATAGCTGTGTTACAAGTATCGGATGCCAAAGGGGACACTAGTGGGATGTCCGACATGGCTATCTGGTGAAAATAGTCCCACGTTTTAGTGTAAATTGACGTGTCAAGGTGCACATTAAAATGCCTGATGAGTGACAAAGTGTCGAAGTAACATAGATTTCCAAGATTTGTTTAGAATGAGAGTAATTATATTAGGTTAGACCTAAACAAAGGATCGGGATCGAGTTAATGGTGGTAATAATGTAAGGAGGAACGAGAAGAAGAGAGACCAATTGTGACTGGTTATCTACGTTCTATTAGGATAATGCATTAGCCAAATGAAAGTGACAATATATAGGCGGTATCAAAATAAAACAAAACTTTTATTTTGTAACTTGATCGAACAAAAAGTTGGTTGATGTTCCGAATGAACTGTATGACATTAGTGGCAATCAATCCCAAAGACGGGTGTGAAGTGTGAAAACTTGAAGCATGAAAAAAAGAGAAAGAGCAAAAGCCCACTCATATACCATGTAGGCAAAGCAAAGCAAGATGGATGGACCTTCATCATTGTAAAGGCTTATGTAGCATGTTATATCCCACTAAACATGTCGTGTATGCCACTTATTCCTATGTTTGGTGTTGTTTTACTACCTTTGCAATGGTGGTGAGAAGTGGTGAGAAGATAAGGTGCATTGTCATGGTGTGGGACGAACTTTTGAGCTTTTTTTTATTATATTCCGAAATATGGTCCTACGGAGTATAATTTGTGACGGTGCTGCTTAGATGAAGCCTCAAGTCAATAATGGAGGCAGTAGCACAGTGCAGCCCTGCACTTTTTTGTGTGCCGTGAAGTTGCTGAAATTTGAGGACATACTTGGGAACTTGGCCATTTAGGTTGCTTTTGTTTGAGTCAGTTGCTATGGGGTCTGTTTTTAGCTCTTTCATAGTTAATGATAGCGTTTTAAGTCGGTGAGAAGATCTCTGATCACGGCTCTGATAATTTCTGATGACTAAGTGTGGCTAGAAACATGTTTCCACGGCTTAGTTCTCAGGATGCGAATTGGACGATCTGATCATCAAACACTGTGTTAATGGATTGCTGTAACTTGTAAAGGATATTCATGTTCGTGAGACGATAAGGAGCAGTCTCATGGTGTGGGACAAAATTTTGAGCCTTTTTTTTTATGGCGGCATATGATTTTTGTAGGTGTTGCTTATATGTCAATAATGGAGGCAGCAACACACTGCACTGCACTTTTTTAATGTCGTGAAGTTATTGAGAACATGCTTCGCCAGTTAGCTTGCTTTTGTTTTAGGCCAATCTCTGTGTAGTTGATGATAGTGTTTAAGTCGGTGATAAGATCCCTTATCACAGTTCTGATCATTTCTGATGACTGTGGCAGGAAACATGATCGCACGACTTTGTGCTCAGGATGCGACTAGGCTGATCTGATCATCAAACGCCGAGTGCTTGGGATTGTCGTAACCTGTAAGGGTATTCATTTGCTTTTTTAACCCTTTGTTAGCCTCTGAATATTCGGATGTTGTATAAACCATACGTCCTGCATCTAACATAAAGAAAATCCCAGATCAGTGAAGGTCCATTAGGCAGAAAATGATGATCAGAATCGGGTAATGCTGTTGTCTATGTGGCACGGACTCGGTATTATTTACTGATAATATCTTGAAAAATCGGCCGTGATGTCATAGATGTGTTCAGGGATGGCAATAAATTTGGCGACTTTTAGAGAACTCAAAACTTGAATTACTTGATCATATATGACCCCAGAACCTAAACTTTCCATAGATTTAGCAAACTATGAATGATCATCATAGTGGCCTAGTGGGTCTTTTTTACTGCCTTCTGTCATCTCTCCCTGAAAAATACTGCGTAGTAGTTACTCTAGTGTTCTATTCAATTGTCATTTATGTTTGAAATTCCGATTACATAGAAAGCCAATATACAGGAACGGAGGGAGTATCGTCTTTTGATTGTAGCATATATTTGGTTAGTTTTAGGGCATTATCTTCCCCCACCCACCCCTATCACCCAATCTAGATCATTGCTCATACATAGTCATATTACACTAGCTGAAGTGCTGAACTTTATTTCCTCCCTCTGTTGTTTCATCAATAGGTGGAACATACGACAAAGATAGCCATCAACTAAAGCAATGTATATATGATGCTTGAGGTCCAGTAACTAGAAAGAGTAGGCAGTACTAGTGATGCATTCAGTGTTGACAGCACAAGGTCACTACTAAAACTACTCTACCCTCCTTGAATTACATGAATTCTTAAATGAGACTGTTGTTCGTATATAATGATTTTTTTTTTTTGGATAATATTCGTATATAATGATTTAATTGTGACTGAAATGTGACCATTATAATGATCATATGATCATTATTGATCAAATTGTAAAAATGATCACGATTTACTCAATAATATGATCACAATAGCATTATTATAAATAGGGAAAATTTGTAATTACTTCCTTATAAATGCACATTTTTTAAAATTACTCCCTTGTATAATTTTTTTTTTTGAAATTACTCCCTTTTAAGACACTTTTGATCTAAAATTGCTCCCAAAGTTCATTTTTGGTCAAGCAAAAATGGAATATTTTGGCCCATTTGAACATGTTTCTTAAGAATTTAAGAGTATATTAATTTAATAACTTCATAAACATGTTCAAATATGATGGAATATTGCACTTTTGTTGGAACAAATATGGATTTTGGGTGCAATTCGAGATAAAAGTGTTTTAAAAGGGAGTAATTTTAAAAAAAATTATATAAGGGCGTAATTACAAATTTTCCCTTATCAATATCACATTTTAATCAAAATACTTTGTCATACATGTACAACCGTCTGTATATTTTTAGTTTTTTTTTAGTAGGATAATGGACCAATGTAGTGGGGACATATCATCTTGACTTTTGCATGTGCTTAACCACTCCTAGTGCTACTTACACGCTTAAGGACCCTCTCCCAAATTCTTATATATACCCTTCAGTTTTTTCATTTGAGAACATAAGACACAAAAAAAAAAAAAAAAGAAAATTCCAATGATATGGCACCCTACAAAATCTCCTGTCTTGTTTTCTTGTTGTTCCTAAGTATAGGCATAAGTTCTGCCACTAGGGCACTCCTCCATTATGGTGTAGGAGGCTATGCTGGTGGCGGCGGTGGTGGTAGTGGTGGCGGTGGTGGTGAAGTGTATGGCGGATATGGTGGTGACCATGGTGGCGGGTATGGCGGAGGTGGAGGCGGTGGTGAAGGAGGTGGTGTAGGATATGGTGGTGTAGGAGGTTACGCTGGTGGTGGTGGTGATGGTAGTGGAGCTGGCGGAGGTGGTGCTTATGGTGGTGGGGGGGAACATGGTGGTGGTTATGGTGGCGGCGGTGGTGAAGGGGGTGGTTATGGGGGAGCTGGTGGGTACCCTGGTGGT
>JAUEKU010178395.1:0-10532 GCA_032274805.1 Gypsophila paniculata | reverse complement strand
ATATTAATGACGCTGTTTAGACTTAATTATAATTCCGCCATAGTTAATTAAAGTCACGAAAAACAGGGTTGTTACAGAGACACATTTTATAACGTTAATATCTAGAGTTAATACATTATAAAAAATTATAAAAATTTGATATTCGTGTTGTTGTACTCATAAATATAAATCAAACAAGATCACGCATGACTATATTTGTACTTATATATTGCAAGGAATTTCGAAAGTTGTCTAGCTTAATGAATAGTGTCAAAAAAATAAAATGGGATATACTTGAATATGAACGGAGGGAGTATTGTTCAAACACGACGATCCTTAATAATCCTTTTAATGTTTATCTACATAGATCGAACAAAATCAATATATGTCCAAATAAATGTGGCAAAATTAACACTAAACACTTTGACAAGTCGATAATAATATGTGTATATGAAGTATCCATTTTCTCCCTACTTTTTAGTTCCTTAATTATACCTTCTGGTCTCGTAAAGATGCATAAATTTATTATTTTAAATGCACAAAATATAACTTGATCCAACAATCATTAGCCGAAAGTAACCCCTTCGTTCTCATTGATTTTTCGTAGATATATTTCATTTATCTCAGTTATTCGTTGAAATTTTTATTTTGTTAATGATAAATGATGATGATAGATTCATTTGCAAAAAAATATAACCGATTTCTAAGAACAAATCAGGCGAATGAACAATGATACTATGGACTAATTAGTGATTCACAAAAAATAGTAGATAAAACATTATTTTTTGTATAATTCTTAGATGAGACAGTCTCATGATAAGTTATCGTGATACTTGTCACTTAAATGAATGATTATTATTTTTGGGGCCGCCGTTTGATTCAATGTGGTGAAATGGAGTTGGAAGAATTAGAACCTCAACCCCCATGTCCACCCCAACAACAACAAAAACACAAACAAGCCCAAAAACATAAGCCCACAAAAACCTTCCAAAAAAAAAAAAAAAAAAAAAAAATTAAATAAAATTACCTCCGTAGTCACGAGTCCTCCTAAGCAATGCTCAAGTATCGTAGTTTTTAATTTTATTTTATTTTATTCTATTTTGACGATATCAGAATGCCTACTACCAAGTACCAACGCCAGTGCCAATTCCTTTGGCCGACGGTGCTTTTTGAAGAGGTGAGCAGCTGGCTAAGAACTACGGAGTATAAAATTAATCGGTACAAAGTATTGAGCTACTTGAGAACTACTCCGTAGAATTATTGGACAAAGGCTCCAAACTCCAAGCTTTAGTCTTTAACCGTTAACCCTCAAATTTGAGGGCATAAATCATAAAGTTGTGAAATAAAAAAAATTAATTGAAATTCTTATGTCGTCATTTGTAACACGGTTTTTTCACAAAACTTAGAAACACCTTTGTTTCATGATACTCTCATATGGGTTTAGCATTCCTGTAAAAAGCATGCCGAATTATCTATCCAATAACTATCTACGAAGTACCATCTTATATGTAGCTTGCAATCGAAAGTTAACAGCGAGCTCATTTCGATGCCATTGATCATAAATGACAATTCTTGTACAAGATGGTCCAACTGTGAGACTATCCTAAAAACCCGTTGATCTAACATTTTTTACATTAATTTAATTGTGTATTTAGGACGGTCTCAAAGTTGTATTATCTGATACAAGATGTTGTGCATAAACAGAACAGACCACAATTCACAAGCATACCTTTCCTTGCTGTGCCTGTACAGATTTAGCATTGGATGGTAGAGACGATACAAATCCTTCCGTGGCTGAAGATGACTCAGCTGAACTGATTGGAGTTATAAGCCTGCCATGATCGCGCAAAGACAATTCTGTGCTTTGATTATTCAAGAATTCACGTCGTGTTATAGTCCTTGAGTTGCAAAGCAAGGATTGATCATACGCCACATGAGATCTTTGATGTAGTTCCTTGCAAAATGGATCATCTGAGTTCTGCATACTACCAGAATCGGGCGTGCCACACTGAAAATGAAGCTGCTGGCGAATGCAATATGGTACAGGGTATGCTTGACTTGTACATGGGCTAGAGGAGCAAGAAGTATCGTCTATTTGATGTCTCGCATTGAGCAAAATGAGGCTACCAAGAGAACTACTATGTGCTTTTGTCATAGATTCCTCTGTCGGTATTCCTTCCTTGGCAGCATACTCTAGCAATTGTTCCTGATCGAGTTTTAACCCGAGAAGGAAGCTCCAAAGGCTGTGGTGTGCTTCCCTTTGGTCATGTATCACCTGATCCCTCATAGCGATTTCAAATTGGAGCTCTGAATTGGCCATGACCTGCAGTCGTTATCGGCTAAAGTTATCAAGTATTGATTCAGCAGCGGAAGTTCACAGAGATACCAACTAGCCAACTACCATTTAGATTTGACCGTAATATGTTGGTCAACTTTGACTTCAACAGTAAGAATATAACATAATAATGCCACTCCATTTCCAGGACGAGCGCTACTGGGAAAAAGAAACATGTCACAACGGCCTAATGTACTAATAAGTCACTGACAGGTTTTTGGCATTGTGTCGTTTTGGTACCCCTTTAAAACTCCCAAAAATGTTTGGAATCTGAAAGTAGAAACCAAAGTATTCAATCCGTCAAACATCCTAAGCTTCGAGTTTTCGGTTGGATGCTAAGTTCAAGCAAAAACACGTCTAAAAATGATTTGGGGTCACAACTAGTGCACGCTATCAACTAAACATGTACGATAAGGAAAATATTCATAACAAATTATTGAACTTGCTTTAGTACCACATACCAGGAGCCTGTATTGATTGAGAATCTGCAGATAAGTTATGTTGCCGTTGTTTCTAATAGCTTCATCAATCACGTCTTGAAGTTGGCAGCGCTGTTTCTCATTTGCTTCAATCTCCTGTAAGATGAAAAACATAAAGTTAACTGAAACTTTCTTAAATCAGTGTCAACGAAAGCAATTTCAACTTCCCAGTACCTTTTTGTAATCAGCACCAACTTCATCATTATCACGAATGTTATCAAGAACAATTTGCCTTCTTTCTCTTAAATTTTTCCCAACTACTCCTTCCAGTTCAATAGCCTGAGATAGCCACAATATGCAAAGAGATGATAAGTTCAGAGAAGAAAAATGAGTCTCATGATAGACTCAGACAAAAGAAACAGACATAGTAAATTTACATAACACTGATATCACCTGCTGCCGTGAAATTTCTTCATCAAGACGCTGAAGTTCCAGTCGGTTACGTAGATTAGTCTCCTCCAGCTCAAGTACAGCTTTTTGTAAGTTGATGCGTTCCTGGACATTTTCGCTTATTTCCCTGCTCACAATATTGAGCCAGGACAGCTCAACATCCGCTGATTTTTCAACAGGGTTGATCTTTAGTTGTGACTCTTTTTCAGCTAACTCTTTCTTTAGGCGGCATACCTCAGTCTGAACCACACAATTTTTTCAGTTGAATGCTCAAAAAGGTGATAGTAGAATCAAAGACAGCAATCAGTTCAACAGAATGTTCACCTGTAGACTGCTGATTATTCTTTGGTAGTCAGATACATGAGTATCAAGTGTAGCGAAGTTTTTCTGAGAAATCACATACGACATTAAGTGGCATTAGATTAGTTTGAATCATTGGGAAATATCATATAAAGCAGAACTCCATAGAAGATGAACTATTTAAAACTGCAAGCCTAGCTTGCAGTGCCGTTTGGTCTATTAATAAATTACATACTTTTTTCAAGAAAAAAACCAACTACATTTATTTACATAAATAGTGCATGTTATAATTATAATACGGAGTAAGCCAGAGTTACAGATCTATATTTCACTACATTTCTCAAAAGAGGTTAGTAGCATCGCATATGAAAATTTTCAATCAACAGCATCTGATGAGTAGAGTTAACGATTACGAAGTGGAAGAAAAATGTACGAATCAGAAGTGAAATAAATGAATAAACAATTAAATAAGATTGATGAAAACCTGCACATGAGTTCTGATCTCCTTTGCTCTATTTGCGTATTTTAAAGTATTAACTGTATGATGGTAATGACGATGAGAAGGGGATATTGTAGCAACCATGATAGTCTGTGAATTGCCACTCAAACCATCTTTAAGAATCCGTGTTAGCTTGCTGCCACGGTAACAAATGCAGGAGTTAGGCTGAGAGTCTCAGGAATTGACTGGAAAACAATATTGTGTACTAATTGGTGATGCTGCATTTATCATCAAACAAATACCTGTTACGGTAAGGGACATATGCAAGGCCCTTTTTGTGTAGTTTACCCAAAGCATTGATGCAGTTAGCCAAGGCAAGCAGTGACCGATTTATATTAGCGCCATCCCGCAATTTTTGACCACTGCTATTGGTTTCAGAAGCTCTTTCACTGCATTAAAAATATAAGACGACGATATTCAAACAGCCAGAAAAAGTTAAAGCTCAGTGTACAGCAGAATTGTTGATGATAGACTTGCCTGCCAGCAAGATCTACAAGTGCAAGTTTTCCTTTTAAGATCCGACTTTGGTAGTCACATTTCTGCCTCCTCTGAACAGTAATCTCCAATACGGCATGTGAGCTGTCTTAGAAAAGCATTTTTGCATGAGCTTTTATAGCAGAAAGGAAGCAAACACCAAATGACTCTGCACTCACCGCGATGATGTTGCATTGGATTCTGTGCTTTCAGTTTTACGTCTACTGTTACCCAAAGTTAGAAGCTCAAGAATCTTAACGGCTGAATGAACCTGCAGAATTATCACACTTTATGACATCCATCAAGACTGAGGCCAGTTAGAGGTTGACAGTATTGAAACACTCACATTCACAGGTTTGCTTTAGCATACATTCTGGCACAAACTCACCTTTATCGATCTCAAACCAGGAACAGTTACTCCGTGCTCCGGGTCTTCTCGAAGCTCCAAATTCCCTGATGATTTTTCAAGCAAATCATAGATAACCTGAATTAATATAGTCACTCATTAATTCCACTTACTTAGAGCACAAATGACCAGAGTACAAATGAAAATGAAAATGAAAGATATGCTTACTTCATTGTAGACTTCGAGATAAGAGCAAGAAACTTCAAAGTCTCCAGGACTATCATCCTTCTCGATAAAATCAAAAATTGTATGCAGACTGAGAACCATAAGCCCTGGATCATCTTGCGTTCCAACCATCGTATGTGTTTTACCACTGCCAAAGGTAGAATATTGATTAGTACACCCCCTTGCTGAAAAAGGCCGAAGCATTTCCTTTGTATCATGGTTTCTTTTCACCAAATCACTAGCTTATACAGATCATGAAGGAGAAATGAAAAAAGGCTTTATTACAAAAAGTCTATACCTTCCAGTTGACCCATATGCAAATATGGTAGCATTGATGCCCTGAACGACCCCTGCTATTGTAGAGGATGCAACTTTACTGTACAAATCCTGACAAATAAACAATATACCACCTCCACCAGTTAAACCAGTAAAAACGGAATGTGCTTGAAACAATTTTCTGGCATCAATCAACATAGAAATGTGCCATTCACAACCAAAAGCTGACTTTGGTTGAAAATAGCCGTCCATGCGTATTCTATTTCTGGAGAGGTGCATCGGGATGGGAAGGTGGCGACACAAGATACAGCGAAATGTCAAATTGGCAAACTAAGTCCAGTACCACCTGCAAAGGGCCTGACTCCTGAGATGTTTCTCGGGTTATGTTTTTTTTAACATTAAATACTATTTCGAGCCAAATTTTATCGGTGAACGCACTATTTCTAGCCAAATGTCATTGTCGGTCACACAAAGTATGTGAACAAGATAAGGGGTATCCGATGTGTCAGAAACGTTTTTGTCAGCATAAATGAGAGTTTTAGGTCAAATAATTATTCTGGATTTATTCAGTCATTAACATGATACGAATTCAACAATCGATAATGATTTCATAACACTGTTACGGCAATCAAAATCTATACCATGATTTAAAACCATGCTCTCCGCTAGATTCAACCAACAACTGATACCACTTTAGTTAGTGCCAGTAAGAGCACCTATCTTCAAGCAATGGGTCTTCTAAAAGACTGTCCCGCTTGTAATTTATAAGTAGCAGCCCAAAGCCCCAAATACTTGTGCGTTCCCCGTTTTCTTTTTTATTCTTCCACGTTTAATTGTACATAGTATGTTTAATGGGTCATGTAAGACCGTCTCATATAGGTTTTGATCCACAAAATACATGATCACTACTTCGTAACATTATTACTTCCAGCAATAGCCACTAAACCTAGTTCCTAAGCTAAGTTCAGCTCTTTGAGCACATGAAAACGCTAGAACAAGTATGCTTTAAGCCAAGTCCCACTTCAAATACTTGAATGTTTGATCCTAAAATCAACTGGCAATCAATTCAGCAGAATGTAAACGCTAGAACAAGTATGCGATAGAAAGTAAAGAAAGTTCAATCTACAAACTCAAAGGTGCGATCCTAAAATCAACTGGCAATGAAAGAAGTAGCTTCGCTGGTCTATAAAGCGGCGAACTTCCTCCTCCAATTGAAAGCAACAACAACACGAAAATGAAAACTTCTCAATTAAAAACAAAAGCACATACCAAGTTAGAACAGTTGGGTCCAAATGCATAATCAAAGGAATATCGCCGTTCCTTGTTTCGATTTTGCAACAGATTCAAGTAATCCTTTGATAGTTCAGGTTCCAACACCACTACTTCCTAAAAAAAACCCAACATTCAATCAAAACACAAAACCCAAACACAAATTAAAGTAAGAGACCGTCATACATCATACAATAGCCTTTTAAGAAAGCTTCACACCTCATTTATCGCTACCATTAAACGAGGCATACATGATGGGTATTGGAAGGTAATAAAGTTTGTTATGCGATGTACATTGGTCTTATACTCCATCGGTTTCAGTCATTTATTAGCCTTTCTCTTTTGGGAGTAAGTGTTTATGTAGCATTTTCTTTGTACACATACATAATTTGATCAACTTCTAATCACAAATCATTAGTCAAAAGTCGATCTCTTTCTCCGCAGTCAAATTTCGCAATTTAATTAATATGTTTATATGAAGAAAATGGCCGATCGACATCAATTCCCAAAATAGAAAGATAAACAAACGACCGACACAGAGTAAGTTTAAACAATCATCACAAAATCAACATAGTTAGTCTCCTATAATACCATTATACACGACTTTATAATAGCTCTAATACCACATCTAACATACGCACGCTCTGTCTCAGTCATTCGTATAACTTTCTATTTTAGGAATTGACATAAATAGACGTTTTTCAATATGTACACATGCATCTAAATCCATAAAAATCTATGATGGTGAAATAGGTCAATTTAAACTAATGATTTTGGATGAAAATGCCATTAAGTTATATTTTTGTGTGCGAAAAAATTGACATTTTAATTAACTTAGTGCTTGTCTGTTTACTGTAAAAAAAATTCATGGAAATTCTGAAATCCTATGAATTGATAAAATTAGATTTTTTTTGGGTTGCTATAATCATGGAAAAATAGAAATTCTCATGAAATTGTAATTCCCACAAAATGTAGGAAATCACTTCTAAGTGAAAATTCTCATGTAAATTCCAAATAACTTATGGTCAAATACAAACTTCATGTGAATTTGATTTTCCTAAACCACCAAACGTAACAAGCACTAATTTCAAAAATAAAATGCCAAATCATGAAAATGGGTGCCACACCCAAATGGAGAAGAAAGAGCCTATTCGATAAGTCAAAGATAGTTCATCCCAAAATCAATTGCATTGGGAGAAGTAACCTAGATTGAAGAGGTGAAATTCAAAAGCTCACACAGCGGTGGCCCTCCTCCGACTGAGTAAGCGACATACCGAAGTGACAATTAACAAATTAAACTTGCACAACGGCGATCTCCTCTGGTAGCATAAGTGGCTCAGTTTACACTTATCAAACGGGTATGGGTCACACCGAAATAAAGGAGAAATAGTCCACTCAATACGGCCAATTAGCATAAAAAGATAAACAAATGATTGAATTACAGGAAGTAGTCGTCCATTGATACTATAAAGTGTTCAAGACTCTCGTCAATAATAGATATTAAATTTCACATATAGATAATATTCTTTACCTAAACAGATAAATATATAATTGAATAAAATGAAGTAATATGACGTATAGAGGATTTGAGAGTAGGTAGCATGGACAACGAAATTCATCACAGTAATGATTTAGACCCTGAAAATTTGTCGAGAATATAGCGATGGGTCATGGGCACCCATTGTTTTCACATACTCCATCCATTTCATTCATAAGGTCCTATTGAGATTTGACACGGGTTTTAAGAAAGTAGGAAAAAGTAGAGCTATAATGGTATATTCAAATAATATGTAAGTTGTGTATATGGAAAGTGGTAAAAAAGTGAGGTTATTTTGATAATTTTCAATCGAAAAAGTAAATGAATTTGGAAATGGGACTAAATGAGTGAAATTGCCGAAAAAGAATAGTGAGACTAAATGAATGAAATGGAGGGAGTATGTGATATGACTATATATGCTTTTTTATTTTATATTTTTAACTTAATGAACTAATTTTACCAGAGTTAATTGGTTGTAATTAATCATCTTAGAACTTCAATCACCGGCGGGTTTTTTCGTCAATGATGTCAAACAAAGAAATTATGTGGACATGTACCTGTTAGGGCTGTTACGTTTGATATTAATTTTTTTTTTTAGTTTAATAATCTGAAGTTACAAGTAGCTACGTAAGTCAAATATCACAAATCGGCTTCAAATTATTTACAACCGACCTATATGTTGGGATTAATTAACAATTTAAGTCCCACATCGGTGTGCTAGAAGAGTCTAACCTACTTTATAAAGATGTCTTTTGGAAAAGTCCCAAAAGCACATCCGTGCAGCTTAGTTTCAAAACAAAATATCACTTACCCTATTAGAAAGACGACTAGATCAAAAGCGGACAATATTTGACTAATAATTGGTGAGGCAGTCCCAACAATCGGTACCACCGATCAGAAAGTGATCTCAAATATGAAGGCGCCATATGGCCCAGATCGAATACCTAACCACGTCTTTTTGTGACAACTTTCGGTTCATGTAAATCTTACATTTACGACCAATATCTTTTTGGTTGCAAATTTTGCAATATAATAATGTAAGGGTTGTGAAGAGCGGTGGTAATGGAGTTGGATGTTATAGCGGTGGTAGAAGTGGTGACGGTACGATGGTGGACGATGGTTGATAGCGAAGGGATGTGTTCAGAGGGAAAGACAATTAAGAATTTGAAGGGAGGGAACAAATGTTGATTAAGTCTCGAAAAATACCTTCTTTCACAATGAATATAATGGAAATTCAGAATGAAAGACGATCGTAAGACTTACTCAAGAACTAAAAGGGACGCAATAAAAAATGTACGTAGGGCAAAAAATGATACTACTCGATCTTTAATTAGACAACATACATAACGTTCCATTGATAGAGACAATAATAACGGAGTATATATAATGATACAAATACAAAAGGTTTTCACCAAAATAAAACGATAATACAACCTTACATGACTAGATTCCAACTTTTCACCGACATTTTTTTATCTAATTGTCCAGAAACCGTTCTATGCATATAACGTGATAGCTGTAACTAAAATATGATCATTATAATAGATTATGTAATCATCATCGATAAATTCTTATCAACTTGAATCCTGTAATAATGGTCACAATTTAACTCGATCACTACGATAAATAAGTAGTTATGCATGGAGATGGTGATTCTCGATGTTCTTGGTGACAGCAATGTTCAAGTCCATAAGATTAATTGGGTAGGGCCCATCATCAACGTTCTTCTCAAATTCAATGATCCACTTCACTACACATATTCCTCCATTATTATTATTACTAGGAATCACTTGAACAGTGGTTGCCAAGCTCTTGTAGTCCTTCATCGGATCGCCTTCAATGACTCTGAATCTCGCGGTCTTATTCGCCTCGTCGACTGCATCGACAACCTCTTTCGCCTGACATTTCTTTCCGTCTGTGGAATAATGATCACATTTCAACAAACAATGCCGAATAAATTTTAGGGTACAATTGTTTTCATATACACAAGTAGGGGCGGACCCAATCACGTGGGTGCACCTGATGGCCAATGCACCATTTCACTGTGTCTCCGTGATGATTTTGACTAACGATAGTAGATAAGAAACTAATCACATTAAATTTGTGTGCAATGAAAACGCATCATTTATGCTTTTTCCCAACTAAGAACGTAAACAAATAGTTGAAAGTTGAAATTGATAACAAACAGAACATTACATCTAATTATAAATATTTCAAATTATTTAGAGCTCTACTAAATCTGAAATTGTTGGTTTAACCTTTAATTTTTGAATTCATCAAGAGTAAAATATTAGTTTCTCAATTGGGTAAATTGACGATTAACACCCTTTAAATACAGAATTTCAAAATTAACACCCTTTAAATACACGAATTTCAAAATTAACACCCTATATGATTTTTTTAAAAATTTACTACCCAAAAGT
>JAUEKU010178374.1:0-10533 GCA_032274805.1 Gypsophila paniculata | reverse complement strand
ACTTTTCTCCCACAATTAGGACTTGACACGTCATCAATTAGTACTAAACTTAACGGAGTTTTAACGGAAAAACAAATTTGGTCACGGCGTGCACACAAAGAAAAGTTCAGGGGCACCACGGACACAAACTTAAAAAATTGGGTACCATTGACAAAAATGTAAACCTCAGGGGTACCATGAAAATTTTCCCTTTTTTTTTTTAAAAAGAGGGATATTTTGGACAAAAATGTAAACCTTGGGGATACCATAAGAATTATCCCTTTATTTTTTCATGTGGTCAATTTTACAAGTTTAAGAATAAAGGGAATGAAAAGAGTTTTGCATAAAACGACTTTCTATTCTATGCATCTATCTCTTTCTATAGTACTAGTACAGTAGTACTACACATACTCACAAATCATAAAAAGTCGCCCCAATAACACTTGCATTGGGTTTTACAATGATAATTTGACAAGTGGAAGAACATGATTCGTCAGTAGTAGCTGTTAAAAACACTTTAGCAAATGGTATGTTTCGGTTGTGTTATTCTCGAACTTATTTGGTTGTCCCAATCATCGCAAAGCCAAGATCATATGAATATTGCTTTTATACGTCATATATATATTCATATATGCTTTGCAAAGTGACACTTTTTACGGTAACTTTGTTTTTCTTTGGACTAGTCTCATCTGGAGTAAGTTTTTGTAAACAATCCTTTATCACCTTTTTAATGTAAAATCGACAATAAATGAAAACATTTTAAATAGATAGAAAGAAAATAGAAAGGATCTTTAACGATTAATTGCAAAAGGTCATCTTTTTGAAGATTTTGCGTCACATTGCCATATTTGATTGTTCATATTTTAGGACTTATTTACGGGGTCAAAATTTATAAAGATTGAGTTCAATAAGTAAAAACAAATTTGTGATTAGTTTTATTAAATTGGTATCGCTTTTAATTGTATTTATAATATTTTATCGTTGTAACCATTTTTACAAATTTTGTAACCTTATTGAAGATTTTATCACTAGAAATGATAATAATGAGAATAATTTCAATTTCTTATGAAAATATCTTCAAATTATTTCCTTAAATAACTTCTTAACATGTACCCTTAGGGCACACGTTAGAAAAATCGTATTAGTAATGATACTTAGTAAGTATGTTTATCATGTTACCATTTTACTTTTATTAGTGGCGAACTGATATTTGGTAACTCTTTTACTTGAAATAATAGTAAGATAGTCTTACATAAAGATAAAATAAGACAGTCTTACCAAAGACTTACTGAAAAATAAATATGTAGGTCAAATTTGAATGAAATGAGTACTAATCCAACATTTTGCTAACGTCATGCTCCATCCGTTCTAGTCATTTGTTTATTTTTCATTTTGACACAAAAACCAAGCAAAAAGGGGAGAGCCAATTATGACAAGTGGATAATAATCAAGATGGATGATCAAATTACTCATCAAATGTAGTCCAAATATAGAAAGATAAACAAATGAACGATACATCCAAAATGAAATAGGTAAATAAATGACTGGAACGATGGGAGTAATATTTTACATGTCGTAATTTGTTCATTTCAATAGTCATTCAAAAGCATATATTCCCTCCATTTCATTGATAAAACATCATTGACGTTTGCATAACCTTTAAGAAAATGTGAAAAGGTAAGGGTGTAATTGTCATTTTCTAATGATAAATCCATAATTATAATTTTTACTCCTTAATATTATATTTTAATGTCGTCTTACTTATTAATTTGAGCTAAAATATTATATTTTTATGAATCTTAGATTTGATAAGTCTTATATTATTTTTGTCACGAAATGATCTTAATTATTTGTGTTTATTTTATTATTTGAGTGATAGACTCATTTTATTATTGTTAAAATATTTTGTCTACCTAAATTTTCTTAATTTATTTGACAGATAAAATCAATTAAAAAGAAAATCATGTGGAATTTTGAGATAAGAAAAAGAAAAGAGTTTGACAAGAACAAAATTTCCTTATTACGTACGAATTAATTAATACGATATAAATTAAATACGTACGTAAGCAAGCAAGTGACTTTTTTAAATTCAGAAAATATAAAAAAAACACACGTACAAGACAAGCAAGCAGGAAGGGCAGTACGTAGGCCTTGAGGCCGTAATGGCCGTGAGGCCATTCACCTACCACCGGTCTCAACTCGAGTCCGATATATTTACGGTTATATCTATTTTTTTTCTTAGTTTTTAGTTAGTTTAATAATAATGAGCATTTAATATACTTAATTGTAATGGATTTTGAGATTTGAATTATTTGTGCTTAATTATTAATTTGGTTCTTGGGTATTCGTATAAGATTCACGATTTAACTTTCGTAATCATGTCTTTTAATTTGGTTTGGCCACCTAAATTATTTACATGTTTCGTAAGTTGAATTGATAGTAGTCTTAATTAGGTTGCAGCTGTTCTAGTCTAATTTTGATTGCTAGAGTTTTGTACGATAATTGAGTTTTATTGAGTTGCAACTGTTCTGGTTCATTACAATTCAATTAATTGGTGTTCTTAATATTGTAGAATATATTAATTTAATGCAGTGATGTCATGGTTGAATTAATATGTTTGATTAGAATTAAATGTTAGTGTTGTCACGGGGTTTAACAAGTCAAAATGATTAAACTAGCAATTTTGAGTGTTGTCACCTGATCGTCTTGTTACCACTAATTAATTGAATCGATGTTCTACCCGACCTTCCAAAAATTACATGTCTCAACTATCTTATTTATATATTTATTTTTTTGCTTATTTATTATTATGATTAGTTTAATTTAGTTTCATTATTATCCCCCCGGCCTGCTCTTTCATATATTTGTAAATGAATAAATGGTCTGAGATGATAACGTCGATCTATGTGGGTTCAACCCTTTGCTTAGTTACCATGTCTATTAGGTAGAGTTAGTAAAAAATTTATAAATTTAATTTTGACTGCGGAAACGACACGCATCATATTTATGTACCGTAACCCAAATACTAATATATGTTAAGCTTTTCATTGATTATGTATATTTTCACAATTTTATTCATCTTCACTATCATATTCATCTTTTCTCCCACCATTTTCATCATCTCCATCCTCCATTTTCACCATCTTTATTATTTATTTTTAAAATATTTATTGTCTTCACTCCAAATTCTCAAGTTTCATTTAATAATATTTAATTGAAAATCTAAAGTTACTATAAACTTAAATCAATTGTAAAAATTAAAATATTGTCTTGTTTTTATAATAATTAATCATAATTTTAATGCAAATAATCAATTAATACAAGTTTATAAGTTTCAAAAATAGCTCACAAATTTCAATTTATTTAGTAACCAAACAAATATTCTCTTTATAGAATTAATTAGATTTTCAATTTTTGTGAAAAAGAGAATGAAAAATATGTACAGATTCGGGTAAAGATGATAAAAATAGTTGTTAAAATGATAATGATAACGAAATTGTAATTGACTAAACGAAAATTAAACGAAAAATAATAATTAGAACATGGTTGCAAAAAGTTAATGAAATTTAAGGGTACCATTGATAAATTTGAAATATGTGGGATACCATATAAAATTTTAAAAAATACAAGGATATCAAAAAGAATTTCCCAAAAATATTATATAAGATCTCGAAAACAAAATTTTCAACGTACGCAACTGGTTGAGGTGAATGGTTGCATTGCATATTTGCATATAAGTTTGCATGTAGTGATCAAGTGGGATTAAAGACTGTAACGAGCAGGCGGCAGCAGGCACCATTGCATGTCTTTATTACAACACTTGTCGCTTGTCACCTTATTTTGTGCTTTAATTACAACCTTTGAGGTACTACCCAAGACAGTTTACTATATATATTACTCACATTTAAAATCCTTTCCTACTTGCTGCAACCGAAAAAAATCTTTAGTACATCTAATAGGCATGCATTTACTTCATCCATTCCGATCATTTATTTACCTATTCTATTTTGGGGTGTATCATTAATTTGTTTACCTTTTTATTTTAAGACTTGATTCATTGAGAAAATTTGCCATCTCCCATCCATTCTTCTACACTTGTCCTTTAATGATTGACTTTCACCTCCCTCATTGGTCTTTGTGCCAAAACGAAAGGTAAACAAATGACTGGAACGGATGGAATATCATTTAATGATAAAGGTTGTAACATTTGCTATAATATTTTGTTTTCAAATGGTAATTTTTTAGTACAAAGTGATAGCATGTTCTCGTCGTAAGCTAATGACTCCGCCTTAAGCGAGATTTGTTGGGGAGGGGGCGTTTCGTGAGTTAATATACAAGAAAAAACAAAGATTATACTCGAATTAAGCATTATGGCTATGTTCTTCGAAATTTGGAATTAATTGAACTCAATTGAACTTGTTTGAGTTGAATTGAAGTAATAACAAACTGAATGAAGAAAGGTTGCATTGAATTGAACTAAATTGAGAGGAATTGAAATAAAGTTCTGAACAGTAAGGACCTAATACGACTATACGAGTAATACCTCTTAATCTAATGATTGAGACGGAGACGTTGTTGTCAATTGGTCCTAGTTTCAATTTCGTCTCCCCCTTTATTGTACATACACTAAATTAAGGTTGAATGGAATTAAAATGTATCATGCTTAAATAGTTTGGCGATCTCGATGAAATTAGGATTATATATGAACTACTTCGTATTACTGCATTTTAGGTGACAAAAATCATATAATATATTAAAAGGATAAACTTTGCACCACACTTCCTCATTTCTCAAAAAGGCTAAACTTTGCACCACGGTTCCTCATTTCCCAAAATTTTCTTCTCATTGAGTCACATGTCAGTATATCAAATAACCATATAACATAGAATAAAAATGAAAATTATTAAAAATTATTAATGATGAAAACTTTTCATTTAACCTTTTTAATATCTCTATTTAACTTTCAAATTAATGAATTGATATGATGAATTATAATTTATGATGTCTTCACTAATTTTTAAATTTATTTCAACTTTAATCTTAAAAGCAATTTTGGGAAAATGATATTCTTAAGCTCTAATAGTTTATTTTGTAATTAAATTTTTTTTATGAGTTCTAGAATAAAACTCGATGATCTATTTAGCCAATCAAATTTCATAAATTGGTACTTCGTATTTGAGAACTACATTGCATAAATTAATATAATATATTGAAAAGGTACTTTGAGAGCCACAACTCAACATATATCTCAATTTTCTTATAATCTCACCATATTAATTCATATGTCATTATAAAAAGAATTAATATAAAAACTAACAATAATGACACTCTCTCATTTAACCACTTATCATTTATTTTTTCCTTTATTTAATATGATCATTTTCATTAATGTGACCATATTTACTCATTTCATATAATTACCTAATTTCTTTTAAATTTTATTCCCACAAAACTACTAATTTCTTTTACCTAATTTCTTTTAAATAAGTACGATATATAAATATAATTTTTTTATCATGTAAATTTAATACTTCCATGCATGATAACCCAAAAATAAATTTAAGACGTAGACTCGAGACAGGCACGTGAACTTTCACGGGGAACAAAACTAGTATAATATATTAAAAAGCAAGTGATCAATGCACCACAAGCAACTATTTTCCAATTTTTTCACCTTTCACACAATGCATCACAAACTTTTATTTACTCAAATTTGCCACTTTATGAAGCCATTTGTCAAAATTATATCTATATATATAATATTAAAAGGGGGTTTGAGTATAGTTTGAGTGACATGTGGCAAAATGTGACTTTGTGCAAATGCCATGTAAAGCTTCTAAAATTAATTTATGTATCATTACTACTTAATTCAATGCACCAATTTAACTCATTTTCTCCTCTTTTTTAAAGTATAACAATTGATAAAAACATAAAATGTGAATTTTGAGTTAACTATTTAAAGATGTGAAATTGTAATAATACACTCTTATGCATACTCTCTCATACCCATTTATAATAGTACACGTTTATTTTTATAAATTACTTCAATAATTATTAGCATGAGTTTAAAAATTTCAGTAATACCCGATAAAATCGTCTTATCGTAAGACCTACACTACAAAGTACAAACATTCAAAAAAAGGAGATGACCACTTTTCATGTGAGAGGTCTTATTATAAATCTTATAATAAGAACGTCTCATCGTTTGAGACTTTGTGTTAAAATTTAGACAAAAACATCGCTTAACTAATAAAATTATAAATAGTTCACTTTTCTTAATATTGCACGATTTATAAAAAGATTTGATTATTTTTAAAATTGACTAAGAAATGAAGACACTCTAGATGAGATGGAAAATGAAAAATAAAAGTACTATTTTACAAATAAAAGTTCAGTTTTAGCAAATGATTTTTTTTTAAAGATAAAAAAAAATAATAGAGATATATTAGTTTTATGATTTGAACCTAAAATAAGGTAGAAGTTTCATACATACTAGATATATAATTCATATTTATAAAAATAGTAAACTAAATGTATTAATTTGTAAATTTTAAGCATCCGTGAGAATCACGGGCATAAGAACTAGTTTTTACTTAAAAGTTGGCTAGGGTTTAAGTTCAACTTTTATTTTATTTTTTCCCGTGTCAAACCCAAGTTTTTCGGTTCGCTTTTTAGAAATTTTAAAAATAAAAATTTTTAATTTTGTAATTGTTAAATGATATTAAAAATAAAAAAATTAATTACAAAATTAATTTTGTTAATTGTCATTAGTAAATAAAAATGTCGACTGTATCAAATTTTTCGGTTCGGTCCTAAAAATTCAAATAATAAAAATACCAACTTTAAACGTCTCAAATTAAAGTATAAAGCTAAAATATTAATTACAATGTTAATTTCGTTAAGTATAATTAGTTAAAAAAAAGGTCGACTGTATAGAAGTAAAAGTCGACTATATACAGCACGTCCCAGGTTAAAATCAGACTACCACAACCATCTAAACTAATGGTCATTTCATACATAACTCGGAATCAAACGCGTACACACTTGCACAAATAAACATTGAAGTCAGGCCTTCGACGACAAAAGATTACAAACTAAACCTGAATGTTAATTTATCGGTAGCCCATTGATTAACTAGCTAGTACGACTTCGAGGAGAGGGAGAGTCACATGATAAATATGTCAGTGATAGGGAGTCGGTCGGTCATAGGCTCCTAAATATGAAGCATACTACATATAGGCAGAGTCACACACTGGACTAATTCAGCAAGTCTAAAGATCATCTGAGCTCGGAGACTTTCAAATCCGAGTCACATGAAACATAAGCATCCTCTCCACGTTCTTCAATACCTTCTCAAAAGATGCCATTTTGTCGAAAACCCTACTAACCAAGGCAACAACGTTATCCTGAGAGGGAACACCAACATCTTCTTCAATTTTCATCTTCTTATCCTTGGTAGAAATGTGTTCGAGTGACAGCACAATGGATTTGCGTTTCTTGTCATGCAGCAGCTTCTCTTCGGATACAGCAGCAGGAGTATCTGACTGTGAGACTTGCTTCTCTCCAATATCATCATCAGACTTATGACGGGTCTTCTCTCCAGTTTCATCATCAGATGGCATATCCTCAAGGCGGGCATCCCCTCGAATGTCATCAACAGAAGACGTATCCTCAAGGCTGGGCTTCTCTCCAAGTACAGCAACAGGCTTTTCGTCACTGCATTCACCAACCACATTATCACTTCCGAAAGAAGAAACATGACCAGATGCAATGAGTTTCTTTAGTAAGTCCATAAGCTCCTGATCCCTCTTCTGCAACACATCCATCATCAACAACGATTAGTTCCCCGAATTTAGCTCCAAGAAAACAAAAAACAAAAAAAAAAAAAACAAAAAACCATACCAGTATTTCAAAATCCCTTGGTTCTTTTCTTTCTTCGGGCCGAATAAACGTCATTCTGCTACCAAATTTCAATAATCATAAACAAATTGTTAGAATCATTACACATATTTTTATAACCTACCTCTGAAATTATCACGAAAATGCTATCTAGAATCACATACAACAATAACCTGCTAGATTGTTCGGTCGATTGCGGCGTTGTTTGGGAGGGCTAATTTTTTTTGGGAAAACTCAACATATACGCCACACTACTCTATACATATATACTTCCGACGGTCCAATGTTCTTTTATGTTTAGGAAATCTTTTTTTTTTTTTTTAATTCATGGAAATTTTCCTTAAATTTTTTTACTCTTTTTATTATTTCACTCATTTAACACTTTTTTTTTAATCTAATCTATGGTATTTATTAGGATAAATTGCAAAATATTCTATTTTAAATAAGATTTTTTGAAACAAAGTCACTTTTATTTCATTTTTTTCAAAGCACACAATGTTACAAAAGTTTTTAGGATTCACAAAACATACTTTTTAGCGATATATAAGTCAATAATCTGGCGTTGACCACCAGAGTTATTGACAAAACTTTTTTTTTCCTTTGTAATATTTCTCGTTTGAACATTTTTTCGTTGATCTTCCATTTAATTTACTTATAGTAGATTAATAATCACGTAAGTTATTTAAGCGAATATTATTTTTTTGGGTACTTTTTAGATTTTGTATCACAATCATTCACCATCGGTGATTCATCAAAATGTTTTGCCAATAATAAATTTAACCAAATTATACTGAAATACCAACAAAAATTGCATTAACTTGAGGTAATACATTCGATGTATGTTCATTTTTTCTCGTAGTTTTGGGATTGAGGTTGGCTTTGCCTAGATAGTCATTTTGCAACTCCCATTGTCCTATTTCTTAATATCATATGTCAAATAATTAAACAACTCCCAATTGCAAATATAATTGGTCTCACAAAATTGTCTTTCGGTCAAAGTATGGACAAATCCCCAAGTCTCATTGTTCATTCCATTATAAATTACTTGGCATAGCTCCCCATGGTCATAGGTATAACAAGAATGAGTTACATATTGCATAAATACGATTGAAATAACGATAAAACAACTCATTATCATATTGGGCCAAATGAAATCTAGCCATCAAGAAACACTCTTATTTTTTCCAAAAAAAAAAATACTACCATAACCTAAACTTCACAATAAACAAACGGTTAAAAAGTTCACGCAATCATCAAACCAAAAACACAAATGAATAATGATATCTAATTCTAAACACTGTAAAGCAACAAATTAAACTAAAATAAAATCGTTGCTCATCGGCAATGGTGCCAAAATTTGGCACGCCTCTAATAATCGTTATAAAAGAAACGCCAAATAAGGGTCGAACCCAAGAAGACAACACGATTTGTTAATAGTTCTATAAATGCTAATTAGGCACAAGAAGTAAACTACCACAAAACAATAAGTAAAAAGGGGTATTTTGATGTGAAATTGGACTAAACTAAATTGAGATAAAATCAAGGGACAATTGAACAACTTAAAGCAACAAATGAGATTTCAACAATTAAAGGTGAAATTTTGGCATAATCAATCTCCCTTCCAACCAATTTTAGTTCAACAATCCTCAAATCACGGAATACATTTGTTTACTTCATCATAATTGATCAAAGATCAAACATTTCTAAACAATTAGTGATTACGATGAATCAACAAACAATAATCACCCAAATCATTGAACAATTCATGCAAAACACACAAATTTAGCCCACAATTGCATTAAAGATCGTCAAAATTTGAGAAAGTAGACAAAGATGATTATGATTAAACTAAGCATTCAACCCTTAATCACATATGAATCCTCCAATCAATTCCCCACATCCATAACATACATTTCAATAGAAAAACGATTTGTTACTCAAAGATAAAGAATGATAGATATTTAAATGAAATCAACAAAGATGATTAAACCATGAAAAAATTCGAACAAATATTACAATAAACACAAGAGGATTCGTAATAAACAAAGCATTAATGATAGGGAATCATCTTACAAAGGGAGTTTGAATCGATTATGCCAAAATTTAAAAGATTAGCTTTTCATTAAGATTAATCCCCAAAGCTTAATACTAGATCTATTTTTACAAATTTTTCTTGAACATATCTCAAAACCTAACAAAAACCTATTGATATGAAAGAACGATCTATTTCGAAAAACACAAAAAGCGGCGTTCAAAATAGCAGGGGCGGCATGGGACGCAGACAACGCCTCAAGTGCAAAGCTGCTGTTTTCGATTTTTATCCCCCGCTTTGACTTTTGTTGACTTCATGCCTTGGGCAGTTGGGCTTCTCTCCTTTGTTAGGCTCGTGATATATAGCATGAATGCATGATCCATCTCTTCAACTCGGACTCTTCATTTGCATACATAAAAACCAAATATTGACTTCTCGGGATGAAATTCGGCATTTCTTCATTAAAGAACTCAAAACCGCTCCAAAACTCACTCTAACTTACCTAAATACTCCTAATATACCCCTACTAATTATCTCTCCTTCGATTTTATTTGGGGCTTTTATTAGGTTGAAATTGTTTTTGTATTGATTGATTTTATTATGAGAATTCATTTTAGACGAAA
>JAUEKU010178363.1:0-10535 GCA_032274805.1 Gypsophila paniculata | reverse complement strand
GGAAAAAATCGAAAATAAGTGTTTTTAATTGACTTCAAGTGGTCGGGGCTCCAATATGGCTGCAAAATGTGAAAAAAAATCATCTTTTGGCTGTAATTTGTTAAAACAAAATTTATAAGGCTGTAATTTGAAAATTGAGTGTTTTATAAGGCTGTAATTGATAATTTTTCCTTATTTTTACATATGATTCTGCTACTTTAACTACAAGTAAGATGTTTTATGTGGACTTCATTACATTAAAAACTAGCTAATACTTAAATACATTAATTTCTTATTTCCTTAATAATTTGTGTACTGTGCCTAAACAAAAATATAACAATTCGTTGGGTATTTGGGTCGTAGGGAATAGACGTCATCCACTCATCCTTAACTTCCCCATGTATATTGGAGTAGTAGTTTAGCATGCATGGTTGCCAATATAATGTAACACTCCTCTATGATTGGTGGTGACATTGATCAAATAAAGTCAAATGAAATAAAGAATCAATAATGAAGGTTATAATAATTGAAAAATAAATAATCAACTCCTTAAATTTTGTTAATAATGTTGTTTACTTGGATTAATCCCTTAATCTTCTTGTGATCAACCTACATTCCATATCAACCTATCACAAAGCCCAAAAATTGTTTAATTAAAAGTAAACTATCTTTCCATGCTTTGAAAAATGCATAGTTCATCAACTTCTAATGATATCTTCTTGCCATTTAATCATTTTTAATATCCATTGATTAACTCTTTTCATTTTTGTAATGTTCACAACTTTTTTTTATATATACAACGTATGCACTCAACAAGTATATTTTCTTTCTTTTCCCCTGACAATCTTAGATTTCTTATCTTTTTTATGCTATAATCTTTTATCATATTTCTTTAATAAAGACAGTGTTATTTTATAAAGGTAGTTTATTTTGTAAGAGAATATAATTGGAGAACGTTAACATGCATAGAACAAATAATGGCATTTCTGGTGCACACCAAGCATGTGCAGCATGCAAACACCAAAGGAAAAGATGCACTGACAAATGTATATTAGCTCCCTTTTTTCCAGCCGAAAAAGTTCGTGAATTTCAAGCAGTTCACAAAGTATTTGGCGTGAGTAACGTCCAAAAAATTGTAAGAAACCTCCCTAACGACGAGGATCGAAAACGGGCCGCAGATTCTCTCGTTTGGGAGGCCTTATGTCGTCAAAAGGATCCAATTTTAGGCCCGCTTGGCGAGTACCGAAAAATTTATGATGAACTCAAGTTGTATCAAACTCGGGTCCAACCCCAAATCAATAATCAATCCGGCCCGATTGTGACACAAAACGGGCATACTAATGGGTCGGGTGGTTATAAGTCCGGTCCTGGGATAATAGGCTGGAGTGTGACTAGTAACGGGTCTGGTCATAACAATAACAATAACAATAACAACAACAATAATAAGTTGAGTACTTATGTTGGAAGTATCGATGAGAATGTTGCTTTGGTGAACTGTATTCGGGCGCAATGCGGCCCGATTGTGGATTCGGGTTTATTTGGTAATTATGGACCGCAAAATGATTTAAATGGAGGAAGTAAAATAAGACAAGATAGAGATGCTAGTGATGGGTCACTAGTTATTCCTCCACAACAGCATCTAATTAATGGGTTCAATCAGCACTATTATCTTCCAGGTGAAAATATGAGTGAATTTATATTTAATTGAAGTCTAGAGCATTTTGTATTTATAGTCGAAAATTATTGTCTAAGAAAAGTACTTGACTTTATTGATCTTCATTAGTTATTCAACTTAATTCACTCTATTTCATTTTGTACTCATTAATTGCGAAATTTAAAATTACTAAAAAAAATACAAATAGGCGGGAGAAAGAACGCTTATTTTTTATTATTATTGTTGGAGTTGTTACTAATATTGTAATTATAGTATTATGCTATCTCTAATCAAGTAATCATTAATCATTAATTTGAGACCATTTATCTAATCTACGGAATTTTTTAATATTTTTGGCCAACTGAGTCAATGACATGAAAAAAATGCATCATAGTCATTTAATTTTGTTAAAAATTAGTTCAAACTCGTACGAAATATAAAATATCACAGGTGAGAATGTACATGTGAGAGTATAAATCAATAATATTGTTCCTTTATCTCAATTGAAGAACTGATTTTATACTTCCATGAGATTTTCTTAAGTTAATTTGCATAAACTCTTACGTAATTTGAATTGTAGGTGAACTAAGCCCAATGGATACGAAGTCGATAGAGAGCTCAATATGGGAAGCTGGATCATAACTACGTTACGTACCAAATGAACTTAACCCAAAATATTGAATGGCTTATACATTATTCATTGAAAAAAGAAAAAAAATCGACTAATGCTAATTGTATTCCTAATATACCGATAAAATATGATATATCCTTCCATCATATTCTGAACGTGAATTGACATAATACATACTGTTTTATAGGTTAACAATTACTCATTTCATTTTTATACATTAGCTTCATTTTCAAAATTTAAGATATATTACGTGAAACTGGAAAAAAAAAAAAAAATTAAAGAATAATATGGACTACTAATTGAAATTCACTAATCAAACATGATAATTAAAGAAAGAAACGGTACAAATCAAGGGGAGTACCCTTTTTTAATATTACAAAAGCTGCACGAAACGAAAGTATTACAGAATACCGAGTAGTATTATTTTAGGTGAAAAATCCAAACTAAAATGAAAACCTAAAAGGTCTTGTGAAAAAGCAAGAGATTATTCAGAGCAACAGCATTTGACTAAAGCAAGGCTCCATTTGAGTTCACTTCTTCTGAGCGATAAAAAGACCCCATCGCTGCTCACCAGATGCACTCCTTGTCAATTTAGCCTTCCAACCACCAACTATGTCGTCGTAATCATGCTGCAGATAATTGACAGACAAAAAGCTCATCATTGGTATCAAGAAGTTTTGAATAAATCGCGTGAAGTTCATGGGTATATCCATATAAGACTAGCTCAACAAGATACGTGTTCAATTAAGACAAGGAAACCCACGAGCAGTATGTACGAACCTCAGAGAATTCCTTAATGAAGCCATCCTTGTTCTTCTCAACAGCATTGAGTTCCCTTTCCAGAACTCTGATGAACTACATACAAACAGCAAAAAATATTCAGTTATTTTCATTTTTCATCTTTTACTCGTATTACCCTATGCATAAAAATTTTCAATTTTCGCAACATCAATATTTTCCTATACGTTAAGGACCTATTAAAAATAAGGAGTGGCCATCACGTCTCAAGGCTGACCATTAAAACATAACGGCCTATCGTAGCCAACTTATCACCAATGTAGTAATGATAGTAAACATAACAGGCTAATTTAACTAATACGAGTATTAACCAAGCTGCAATAAACTCTTGTCTCTTCACATTTGTTTGTCTACCCATGTCCTACACTGGACACTCTATATGACTACGATACTTGAACACTTCATTTTAAACTAGAAACATGAAATAACTTTATCAAATAACCAAGCTCAACCACGTGTCCGAAAAATATAGGTGTACATGCCACTTCATTATACTATGCCATCACGATTTATTATTGTTCCCATCACTATCGTCATGAATCATGATGCACAATGATACGAGTCATACGACAATTCGATATCAAGCTTGTAATTATACAAAGTTTGTGGACAAAGTGATAATATAAAACCTGATCTGTCCGGTCCTCAGCAATAACCTCGTCAAACCCAGCATCTTTAAGCATCTGGGGAAAACAAAAAAATCATATATTTTTTGTTCATATCAAGATCAAGAAAGTAGTTGTGATCAAAATAAGAAGTGATTGAGCATACCTGGCCATATGCCAGCACATCATGGAGATCATAACCCCTCTGCTTGATATACATGGCAAATTCAGGAGAAGGTTGGCCACTGCTCTTGCAGTAGTCACTAATCAGTAGTTTGCCTCCAGGCTTCAACCAATCATAAAACGACTTGAACAAAGCAGGTTTGTTCTGTTAAGTGAGAACAAGAAGTCAAACCGTCAAAACTTTGTAACCATTCACTTCCAAAGAACATAGTTCACTAACAGAAGTTACTGTTTATAAAGAAAAAGTTGCAGAATTTGAGAGTAAAGTAACGGAAATATGCTACAATAGCCCACAAGTATGGATGAACATCTAGGTTTCGACATTAGAATGAAGTGAAAGGCACAAGGATAGATACATCATCTAATGCATGTAGCACAAGAATCTTAAGATGTGGCCCATGCGTATAGGCTACCATAGCCTTCATGCCACAAGAATCTGAGCTCAAGGAACAAAGAGTTTTGCCATGATAAGCATCAAATGTGATCATATGAACTTTTAACAGCTTCACCACGAATGACTCTTAATGGCAAAAACTGCATTCATACTTGTGCGAAGAATGTGCATTCTTATTTTGAGTTTATCTACTGACACTACAAGAGCATAACGTATAGTCGTATACAATAAGATCATAAGATGACCATATGATTATTAAAAAGGATGGTTCAGTGGGTACCATCACCTTGGACTAACTTCAAACACAATTTGGCTTACCTTTAGTCATTATATGGTTGACAAACCTTTTAAAGTAGTAAACTAACTAGTACATTCACAAAAGCATTATACCTGGATATGGAGAATCGTATCACGGCTGTAGATTACATCAAAAGTGTGCTTAGGGTATGATTTCGTAGTACAATCTGCCACCTCAAACTCAACAGCACATTTGAGACCAATAGCACGCTCAAGGGCGAAAGAAATCATATTTACGGAGAGATCAATGCCAACAACATCCACGTCAAAGTTCTCTGCCATGTAAAAATCACCTCCACCGATTCCACAGCCTACATCCAAGACTTTCTGGCCAGGCTTCAAGTCAAGTTTGGAAACAAATTCTTTAGTTGTTTCTGCTCACAAGGAAATGTATTAGTCTCCATCTCAAGATTAGCAATAGCCATAACGTAGCATTGAAAAGAAGAGCAAAGAACTATATGCCTACCAAGTCCTCCCGTGCTCACAAAACCAGAGCCAAAGACATGCTCATAACGCAGAATGCTACTGCACTTGTACTGGCTAGTGTCCAAAAACTGTTGAAAACCCTTATCGCCCTCAGAGTCAACTTTTTGCCACAACCAGCAGATCTGCAATCATAAAACACAGCTCCTATGTCAGCAATTCCAAGTTGCTTTGTGATCCTATGATGACCAGCCTTAAAAAAACATGAGAGTTATCCAAGACCTGATTTTGATTCTTCTTGTTTCTGACATAAGCTCCAATGCATTTGCAACCAATGAGGGAGAGCTCATAAAACTTTTCAGAAGCATCTTTTTGATGGCATTCTTTGAAGACCTGCATCATTTAATGATTTGGAATGAGGACAATTAAACTTTATAAAAAAAAAAAGGAAGCTTTTCATAACAAAATTAAATATGACAAATAGAGCTGCTACATATGTAAATTCAACACCAATAATAAGAGGTAAACACAGGGTAGACCTGTATGTTTGAACAAGCCTATGAAAAGCGAATTGAACAATGAGCATGTTATTGGATCAGATGCATATCGAGCAAATGTACGAGAAGAGGGGGACAAACTTGATCCTTCCTCGGAAGATAATATTGTCCTCTCTTTGAACCATAAATTTGTTCAAAATTCCCCGCTAATCCATACGCAAATACATCACTTGATCGAAACACCCATTATGAAAGAAAACATAGATCGAAACACTACCTTTGTGTAGAACCTAGGTTCACGGTAGTGTGTGGGGTTGTTTTTACGCTTGTGGTCTCCAGATTGATGAAAACAAGACTCCCTGAAGAAAATGAATCCTCCTGGCTTCAACCAATTCAGCATCCTTTCAACCAGATTCTCAACCTGCAGTCCAAAAAAAGTGCAAAGACAATAAAGAAACATACTCGTATTACTTAGTGAGCGTGTTACGAAAGTATACATCATAACTGAACAACCACAAAAGTTTGTGTGACGAACATATAATGTACCCAAAGGAAGGACTCACGTTGACCTTAGACATCGGAAAACAGTCAAGTCAATCAGACATCAAAAGATACAAGACTTCATAGGAAACAAATATAAGCATGCACATAGACATTCCCATCAATTATTGATCTTGAACCAGTTCTTACGAAGTAAGCTTTATAAGTCGTCAAGTTAACGTCTATAATTAGGACAATGAAATTGTATAAAGCTTTCTTAACAATGCAAAATCTGACCCAAATAGCAAAGCTGTGAAAGCACAGTTCTAAACACAAGCGGGACAAAATTGTACCTCTTTGTCAGAAAGATACATGAGTAGCCAGTTCGAGAATATCACGTCTATAGAGTTTGGTGAAAAGTTGAGACTGGGAGATGTAACGTCAGCACACATAAACTTCACATTTTTGTGATGCCCGTTTATCTTTTCATTCTGCAACCA
This sequence comes from Gypsophila paniculata, assembly GCA_032274805.1. NCBI lineage: Eukaryota > Viridiplantae > Streptophyta > Magnoliopsida > Caryophyllales > Caryophyllaceae > Gypsophila > Gypsophila paniculata. Next base: position 4,094 of record JAUEKU010178363.1, on the reverse strand, counting down.
ACATGGGCAAATGAATAATGAGATGAAAGGTTGCAATTCACATAACGAATTAACGATGAATGCAGCAAAACGTATACACACATCTTAAAATGAAAACTTAAGAAAGTCATGAAAAGGTACACCACCTGCTTTATCACATTATCAATAAAATCCAGAGCTATGACCTCCCCAGCCTTCTTGGCCAATTCACCAGTAAATCGTCCAATACCGGCGCCAAGTTCTAGGACTGACTTCCCTTCATAAGATGGAAGCAGAGAAAGTATCTGTTTACAGAAAAAAGACAAAGTATAAGGAAAGAGAAAAAACATAGTAAATAAATATACTCCCTTCATCACATTTACATTGCCTTAATTTAACTACAGATTAGATTTAAGAAATAATGGCATAAATACCATTGTAACAAGATTGCCTCGGACTGAGAAAGATAAACAAATGAAAAGGACCGATCAAGTAAAAGAAAGAACAGCATGAGAACCTAGGCTATATTTGAAAATTGAAATATGCACATAAACCTCCTCTCACACTGAATTTTTCGAATCATTCATTTTGACATCTAGCTCAAGGGAAAAAAAAAACAAAAAAAAAAAAAAACAAAAAAAAAGAAAAAAGAATTGACAGACGAATTATTCGGATAGGCTATGGTTATGTAGTTTAGATCACGTCATTTTCGAATATAGTTTTCAGGTTCAAATATGGTTGAGCCCGGTCTGTACGGGTTTATCATCGTACAACAGTTACACGCATCATGAAGTATAATCTTCCTACATTTTTCCTAAAAAAAATAAATTATTCAATAATTTACCACTCAATGTCATACCAATCAAAGGAAAATTTGACACAAATAATCCCACCTTTCTCTTAGCTTCTCAAAATGATCCAACGTTTTGATACTTCAAAAAAAATCCCACCTTTCGATACTTTATTCTTAAAATGGGCCATTACTTATGCTACTAAAATAGAAGGTAGACTTGTCAAACGGGTCGGACAGGTCGGGCTCGGGTCAATATACAAGTCAAAATAAGTATTAAGGAAAATTGATAATCTATACTTACTTTATACCCCTATATCATATACAATTATTTTATACCTACTTAATTTTTCGTTAAAATCATATAAACGTTTACTCCGATTTTAAATCTATACCAAAACCAAATTCAGGCGATAAAAAAAGACTTTTTTGTTTGAAATTTGAAATTTCCCCGAAAGCCTTTATTTTTCACCCCATTTACCTTGTCCTTAACCCTTATAAACACCCCTCACATCATTTACAACCTTTTCTCTCCATTTATTTTTCGAAATTCTACATCTCTTTCTAAATAATTATCTCTCTTTCTCTCTCCGCCAATTGCTCTCATTCTACAAAAATCAAAGATTCACGTTCTTCATTATCATTTGTTTTCTCGCTTTTCTTTCTTGTGCAATTTCTCACCGGTTAATTGAAAAAATCTGGTTTGAAGACAATTTTGAGGGGAAAAATCTAGGTTTTAGTTAAAGTAGTGTGAATAGGAATTTCGGATGATGTACTAATGTCGTAACTAATTTCATGTACGTCTACATTCCATTGCAATATAATCGCACAATTGTGTCAATTGAGCAACATGAAATGTTAGGCACTAGTGTTATTCAACTAAAATAATTGTATCTCATTGAATTAAACTAAAGTGCTTCAAATTACAACTACTAAGACAAACAACTAAGACAAATTAAACTCCAAAGTCAAACAACTAAGACAGATTAAATAAAAATTGAAACATGTACAAATGGGTATCATGGTGGATTTATTTTGTGAGGAGAGAGAGTGAAGAGTGAAAATGGAGGAGAATTATAAATTTTGTAGTAAAATGTGTTGTTTATGGTGAGAGTAAAATTATGAGAAAAATTTGGAGATGTCATTTAATGGGGGTTCAATTGGTAACTTCGCATCTTTTTTTCGCCTGAATTTGGTTTTGGTATAGATTTAAAATCGGAGCAAACGTTCACGTATAGGATTTTAACGAAAAATTATGTAGCTTTAAGATATGATATTGGGGTATAAAGTAGGTATATGATATTGGGGTATAAAGTAGGTAAATAACATTTTAAAATCCTCCTTATTTTTCAACCCAAATGGTCTATTTTTAGAAGAAGTAGATAAAAGCTAGGATTAACCCCAAATTAATAAAAGATTGAACCAATTTAAGAAAATAAGAGAAAGTGGGATTATTTGTGTCAAATATTTAAATAACTTGCCTTACGTATCAAAATCTTATACGTATAGGCTTGAATAACAGAATTTTGTGGGTGATTTCAAAACCATACAACATATGAAATTTAGCTAGTATTATCACATTCAAACAAATATTATATATCTTTTTTTATTATGCTATTTAAACTTTGTACAAGTCTAAATAAACTTTATTTTTGAAAGAGCCGTCTATTTCACAAACTTTTGATCCACCACTGAAAGTAATACGAAGAGTACCATAACATATGATGATTATTTTTTGTCTACTTTTCCTAATTTTTCAACCCTCCTTATTGACAACAAGGTTTTTAAAAAAAAAAAAAAAAAAAAAAAAAAAAAAAAAATCTTATTATTGATGGCATAAAATGCTGGAAAAGGAGTTCTATTTAGCTAAAAGAAATCGTCAATTCGTACGATTTTTAAATTTAGCTACCCACATTTCTCTCTTTGCTCCGACTCGGCTTGCAAGGGAACTGCGTGTCTGACGGCACACAAATTTGGTTTTTGGGTCAAAATAATCACCTTAGAACAGGCCGGGGTGGATCAAATTGGATCTTTGGATCGGATCGGTTTCAGGGCAATAAATACTTCCTTACTTTAGGGGTTGAAATTGAAATAATCGTATACTTCCTCCACCTTTCTATCTTTGGTAATGAGCCTTCATCCGTTGTTTTTTCGACACACAAGTATAGTATGGTCAACTTTCAGACACTTTTATTAATCAAAACAATGCATTTACATAGAAAAAATCGGCGTAAAAACAAATGAGTGAGATCGAGATAATATAGTCCGTATAAAAATGATCTATCGCAGTCAACAAGTTGGTTTTTTTTATTCCTTTTTGGAGGGTCTTCTAGTAATGACTATCAATGTCACAACTACAAATTTACTATATAAAAATACGTTTCCTTTCTTCTAAAATTTGCTTTTAGATCGGCTTATTACGAGAGTAGTACATAAAAAGTACCCTTTATTTTGCACTATTTCCAAAAAAGAAAAACGTAAACAAATGAATTAATTATCTAACAAAAAATAAAACGTAAAAAAATGGGTAGAACGGACCTCAGGACGTTCTTGTTTGTCAAGATCAGCAGCTTGAGAATCAAGCATCATAGACTCAACAGTCAGCTCTGTAGAATGTTCCAACCAATATTTCTTCATCACTTCTCTTTCTCCCATCTTCTTCTACCTTTGATAAATTAATTAAATAGTATCGAAAACCGAAAGACGATGACAATGCAGGAGCTAAGAAACGATGGAAATGAGAATGTAAAAAAGAAAAGCTAATAAATAAATAAATTAATTAAGAGCCTTCGATGGCGAGGCGAGAGCGAGAGAAGGATCTAGATCTAGAGTTGTAAGATTGGCCTCTTTGATGCATGGGGCGATGAATTAGGGGAGGATGAATGAAAAATGTGGGTGTGAGTTGAAATTAGATGAGGAGGTTTTTTCTTTTGTTTTTAAAAGGGTTCAAATCATTTTGCACCATTCATGCTTTTGGGAGATTGGAGGAATGGTGTCTGTTTCTTTATAGATTCAGGATCTCAGATGCGGCGTTGGGTAGCGTGAGGGTAGATGCGGCCTTGGGATTGGGGTTCACTAAAATAACAAACAAATTAGGGACTGTCTGGAATAGACGTAATGGGCTGAAAAATTCAAGTGTAATTTTTATGGGTCAATTTTAGAAGTTTGGAAGGGAAGTAATAATTTGGTAATGTATTACCTAGAGGTGACAAAACAAAATCGAACCCGAAAAATTGACTGAAATTGACCGAATCGACACTGTATCGAACAACTGATAAGCTCTACTTGAAGTTCATCTGTAACCTGAAATGACCTGAATTGAATTGAAATTGAACTGAATTCAACA
>JAUEKU010178352.1:0-10536 GCA_032274805.1 Gypsophila paniculata | reverse complement strand
GACGTCACTTAGAATGTTAATGGTCACCTCACCTATTAAATTGATCACCTTTTGTCATGAAAAGGACATCATACATATACGCACACAAGACTTGCTACTCATCAACATTTTGTACTATCATTTTACCCAATGAGTTGAAATGGTCACCTTACTCATCAACATTTTGTACTATCATTTTACCCAAACTCATCAACATTTTGTACTATCATTTTACCCAATGAGTTGAAATGGTCACCTTTTGCCATGACAAGACCATCGTATGTACACATACGACCATCGCACATAAGACTACTCATAACATTTTGTACTATCATTTTACCCAATGAGTCGGAGCCTCTTGAATCTTTGATTTGAAATTCTACTTGTTCGTGTTTATGATGTTATTCATACTTGCGATGGTGTTCGGTTCAACTTGCATGGTGCTTTCCTCAAAAGCTACCCGTAGCAATCCTCATGCATTTCATTCTTTTGTCAACACAATTCACCTACATGGCTGGCTACATAGTAGAAAGAACTAAACACATACGTATCTGCGAAAGCCACCCAATACTATGCTTGAAAATTTCAGGAGATCTACAAAAACAACAAGCAGTTACTACAAACTAGCTTTATGCTCACTTGTGCCGACATCAACCAACCGTATCTTTCTAAAACAACCACCACTTACGTTACAATTACCATAATATTAAGCGACTTCCGCAAATTCAATCGAACAAATACAGAGTACTACTACACTTGTTTTACAGTTGCCACCAACATCCTTAATGTGCCATCACTCTCTCTTACTGTGTCTACATCGCCTTTTAGCACTCCCGACTGCTGATCCAAGACTATAGGTAGCAAAGAGCTGCAGCCAACTTTCCGTCCACTTAAATTCCAGTCTGTAATTCATTAATTTGCTACTTGATTGTTTTTATTCACCGGCCAGTCAGATACTGAAGGCAGATTAATGGTAGACTCCTTAGTTCACTACTTGATGGTGATATAGCGGTTCGTTCCGTGCTTAGCCCAGTTATCTTTGAGATCAACAGGATTTGACAAATCATGGCCCTCAGCTGCTAGCCGGCTCAGCAATTTGCTGAATGCACTTCCACTCATCTTGCGCCCACCAACTCGGGCATGTCTTTTGTTGGGCACTGCAGGTAACGGGTACATGGACATAGTGGTTGTGCAGCACGAGGACTGCCATCCTCCATTTCCCCATTTGTAGCATTGTCGGTAGACTCCCGTACACGAGCAAACCGGTGGCGGCATAGTTGATTCGTCAAAAGCTACTTGGTTCAACCCTAGATCTGGACCCTTCCAATCCGTCTTTTTCCCTCCGCTCATGTCATGCATGCCTTGCCAATCTTGAGACTTTGGAAACAATATTTTATTCAAGTCATCGCCTTCTCTCTTAACCTTCCGTCCAGACTTAGCTGTCTTTTTGTTGGGGGACGTCTCATCAATGTCCTTGGTTCGTTTGACTTTGCGGGATTTTGCATTCTCGGTAGGCGCAGTTGTCATAGGGAGCGCCTCAGGAACTGGAACATCTCTCTCATCGTAAGAACCTTCACCCTCATTAGGAGAATGCAGCACATGCTGGTGATGGTGCATATGCTTCACGCCGCGTGAAATTTGACACCCTGGAGGACAAGAGTTACTATTGCCATTAGCCGAAATCTGTCGGAACTGAAGTGCCGCCATAGCATTATCCCGCTCAATAATGGCCTCGTTTCGTTCCTGAATAGCAGTATCTCGCTGCATAATTGCCAAATCTCTCTCTTCACAGGCCTTGTTCTTTTCATTTATGGCCATATTTCTCTCTTGGATCGCAGCATCCCGTTCAGCCATTATAGACATAATATGTTTCATTGACTGGGGCTGTTGCATCAGCCACTAAAATAGCATCATCAGAATAAGTCAGAAAGGGAATAAAAACAACACGAGCGAATAAGTGGATAACTATTATTCAAATAGACAAATTTAATGCCGTTGTACCTGACTATGTGCTGGTTTATACATATCGGGCTTATGTCGTCCGTTTTCACGATGCCCACCTTCATCCATTCTAAATTAGAAGAGAGGAATTACAGTCCTGCAAATTTTGCTACTTCCAACCTTATTCAGCCACCTGTGTTAATAGCATGCTTTAAGCACATGAAGATCATAGGCAAAAAGATGAACTGAAACAGAAGGAAAGATGAAAACAGGCCATCAAATATGCAACATTACAGAGGATGTTGAGTCCTACACAGTGGGCTACATGAGGCGACACCTCGACAGAGGAGATGAACAAATCCATTCATGTACGAGTAACTTGCAGTAACAGTTTATGAGAAACTCAAAGATGACATCATACAGTTGAGAATTTCGGAATTATACATAACTGAAGAATAGAATAGTTGATCCGCTGTGATACATCCAACAAGAAGGAGAAAGTTTTAGAAAGTAGCAAGATGATGTTAACTCAATCACAGGGGTTCATCAGAAGCAAATACTGTTCACAATGAAAATTTTGCATCCAGCAGGACAACAAGGATATTAAAGAAATATCAAGGCGACCGATAAAAATACAACTTGGCAAACAGTGACAGATGAAGTTAATAGCAGCAGGGTTATGAACATATCGTGATTAGAATGGAATCATAAATGACTTCCAATCAACAAGGTTTGACATCGGAAATTGAGATGGAAACAACATGCTTTTTATAATTAAGATTAGCAAAGAATACAAGCAAATTACAGCGTGAATAGTGACTAGTGTGGCATACAACAGATTTCTGTCTCATACAACTTCGGCAATAGCTATACACACACCACAAGACATGAGAGATGCAAAAATGTCTACAAGCACCATGCTACCAAAACATGTCAGACGGACAATGCTTGTAAGAATCCACATGACAAATGAAGACGAATCAAATAGAAATAACGAGAACTCAAGGTCTACTAGTACTCAAAAAGGTTTTCTTCACTCATTTTATTGATAATTATCATTACCCAATGCAAGATTTCCCAGTCCAGATATGGAGTATTTGTATTGTATTCAATGTAAGACAGTTCCTTTGAATTTGGTTGGAATTGTGAGGATATGTTCTCCACTTCCCCCCTTAACTCTTGTTGTATAAAATCAATTTTGTGAGCATGAAAGGCGACCATTTAGTAAAGATCCGGGAGATCTTTGCAACTGCATTTAGACGCATTTAGCAAGAGTAGAGAGCAAAACCAGATACCACGACAGAGACAAAGAATTAATACTTAAAATACCATCAACAATGTCCTCGTATCAACAACTCCAGTAGTTGATCTATTAAAATCTAACAAATTCTAATGCTATTCGATTCTATGTCAAGCGACACCAGAACCACTAATACTTATGCCAAATTAAGAGCATCTCAGACATGCAATTATCCACATTAAAACCACTACAATTGGGACATAGATTTCAAAAACATCCAGCAATCTAACTTATACATCTCACAAAAACATAAAACTTTATCCATTGTTCAATACAAAATCCAATTCCATATATATCTACAAATACAATGTAACAGAAGCTATTAACATAAACCCACAAAAATGATGTACAAATATCAAAACACCAAGATGAGGTCAAGTCAAACATGAATCAAGTAAAGAGAACTTCAAAAAACCCCCAAAAAAAATGAAGAAGCAGAAACTCAAACATGAATCAAGTCAACAGAAACTTAGAAAAAGTAGTCATAAAAAAAAAATACCAAAGCAGTAAATTAAATTTTAAAAAAAAAAACAGTAAGTAAGCAAGATCATTAATGGTGAAGCAGAAGTAAGTAAATTCAACCCAAAGTTCAACATCCACATCAACAGAAAAGCTAAAATTAAAAATGAAATGCAAGTACACCAATAAAAAAAATAAAAATAGAGCTCACCACAGCAAGTGAGAGCACAAAACAGAAGAGAGAGAAAGCAAAACCCTAAATCAATTCACAGATTCAGATTGATGTAAGAAATTACAAACAAACAAAAAAGTGGAGAGAGAAACAAAGATAGAGAGAGAGAGAATAATATAATAATAATAATAATAATAATAATAATAATAATAAATGAATTGTGGGAGGAACAGTTGAAGTTGTGGGGGGAGCTTGTTCACACTCAAATTTATTTACTTCTTACAATTACTCCCCACTTTCTTTGTCTCCTCCACTTGTTTTACATTCCCTCTTATGTCTGTTTTTTTATATAATTGTCAGTTTGTCACCCACTTTGTTTCCTCTCTTTTGAAAAACTAAATTATTTTTTAGATGATAAATTTTATTATAAAGGTTATAATAAAATCATCTTATTTGAAAAAAAAACTTCATTTTTACTTTCCACCATATCATCTATCCAGTTGATTTGATAAAAATTTGCTTTTCATATTTGTTATATGGAATATTTTTTAAGTATATTTGGTAAAATATCTTTTTGAAAAACTAAATTATAAGATTTATAGTAAATTAAAAAAATACTAAATAATTAATTATACCAATATCTCGCACGAATAAGTTTTGTATGCGATTGTCATATACGTACGACGGACTTTTCATAATAAAAATTATCCACTTAAAGTGACCACTTTTATGCTCACACGAACTACACTACATTTTGGCAAATTCTTGTTTAAGATGGACACTATCCGTCTTAACCTTAAGACGGATAGTGCTTGTGAGGGGAAAAACCCACTTTTAGAAAATGGGTTTTGCAAGTGGGGGTGCAAGTGGGAGGTTGGATAGTTGTTGTGAGAGGTATTTCCGAGACTTACTGCTACATTTTTTCTACAAAGTCTTTTTTAAAATCTATTTTTCTTTTCCCTATTTTATTGCTCTGACTTTAGTGGACTAGAGTGACTGAAATTTGTGCTCTTTTTTACTTCTGGTGGAAAAGGGGGGTGCTTGTGTGTGAATACTTTATCTGTGATCGTCTAATACTTTGCATATATCACGTTGAATGGGTTGGAAGTCTTGGAACTTGTTATCATCAGGTTTAAATAATTTTTCTCATTTATGGAAGTGCATTCTTGTTGATCATGATTCTAAAATATAAACAAAAAATGAGAGATTAATATGATCTGTTTGATTTTAGTCTATATTGATCAAAGTATATCCTTTTCTATTTTAGAATCGTGTTGAATATGCAACGAATCATTTCATTTTTCTCTAAAAATATACGGATTTCATCTGTTTTAAATATAAATGCATCATTTCGAGATGAATTTATGAGGTAATTTTTGAATTAGATTACGCAGAAACTTTTAAAAGTATGGCAAAATTCACGTACAAAATGTTCAAGCTTATGATTGGTCTGTGTTAGTACTATATACGACGTTAATACAATATTTTCGATGTCCTTTAATTAAAAAGAAAAATTGTTGATTTATCATATGGATACTCTAACTTTGGAGGTCACGCACCTATAAATAAACTCCAACATATTTTAAAACGACAATTACCGAACGATTACCGAGCGTATAAATTATTATCGAACCCGTAACCCGCCTGCCTGACCCATTTGACAGGTCTAGTATTGTACAATCGCTTTCGGGTCCATTCAGTTCAGTTCAGTTCAGATAAGTTCTATTAAGACACTTTCTTCACAAATTTATACTGAAATAAGTTCTATTAATTTCAATTCAGTTCATTTCATATCAGTTCAGCAAAATTAAGTCCAAAAGAACAGGGGCTGAGACTCCTAATCAATTGTGCTACTTATTACAGAGTATTCATGTTTCAATCAGAAGCATATAAATACCTATTTTTAAAACGGACGTAATCGGCGCAGTCCATAGATTCCCAAAATGCTCCATTCATATCCTCTCTCACCTCCTAAGTTAATAATTTTCTTTCAAAAATATTCGGACTGCAACGAATAAAATTAATTAGTACAATCCATTTTCCTCTCATTTTTACGTAGTACACAAATTGTTTCTTAGAGCACCGACGATGCAACCTCTCCGGCACTTCACCATCACCCGACCCCTCTCTCTATTTTACTTTATTTTTTTATTTTTTTTTTAATTTCTTTCAATATTTCACTCTTTTTTTTATTACTTTAAATATATATCACTGCTTTTTTTACTACTTTAAATATTTCACTCCATTTCTTTTAAATTTTTTTACTCTGTACTTCTTTTATAATTTTCATTCATTTTAAATAAACATAAATAATTTTTTCATTAAAAATAATATATTTTAATTTTTTCCAAAAATAAATGAAAAATTTATTAAAGTCAAACACAAAAATCCCAAAATAGTCCACCACTCCCCTCCCCTTCTCTCCCTCACCAGCTTGCAGCCCCACCGCTGACCCCCACCCCCAACACTCCGAACACCCACCACCGCCCTCGCCGTACTCCGCCACAACCATCACTGTTTCACTTGCCGCTCCGATGAGTATTTAAATTTTAATAACTTAAATAAAACAAAAAATATGAAAAAAACAGCATAATAATTGTGTTTTCAAATTAATTGAATTGAATTTAATAAGTTAATAATTTTTGTTCAGAGGATTAATTGGGGGTTAGGGACAAATTTTTTAAAAAAAGTGAAAATTAAAATTCGGACTAAACCGAATAAAATTATTACTACAAAGATTAAGTTCATTTAAAAATTAAAATTAAAATTCATGACCGAAATAATACCTTAATTACATAAAAGATACGGAGTAGTAGAAAATAAACACACGAAACACGAGGATTGTTGCTAAATAAAACAACAAAGTGGGTAATCATAAACCACGCGATTAATGATCCGGATTGATGACATGTCAGAACCATTAGGCATAAACAAACCGACATAAAGTGTGGTATAAAAACAAGGTACTCCGTATCATTCGGAAGTCGCAACAACAACAACAACGACGGCAACAAAGAATCGTATCAATAGAATTGAGTCGTCATTAATTCATTATCATCTACTCCACCTACAGTCTCCAGTCTCCACCATAAATAAAACCCTAAATACATAGAATGGCGCGTACGAAGCAAACAGCTCGCAAATCTACAGGGGGTAAGGCTCCCAGGAAGCAACTCGCCACCAAGGTATCTTGTTATTTCTGCTATTCCCAAATTTTACGATTATGTTGGGTTCGATTCGATTCATTGGGCTTATATTTTTTAACATGTGGATTGCAATTTTCATTATTTCATACACAATTAATTGTTGGTATTATGTTTCTCTTAGTTTTCCATAAGTTTATGTTTGGACACAACTCAGGTTGGATATGTACAATTCCTTCAAAATTCTTGTCTATCACTCAATTCCCTTTACAAATACCAGATCGAGTTTGTGCCAAATCCATTACTTGGTTCAATATAGATACATAGATAGTAGTATGTATTAGCTGAGTGATTGCTTGCGGTTTGTTCAATGAAGGCTGCTCGTAAGTCGGCTCCAACTACTGGAGGTGTCAAGAAGCCTCATCGTTACCGTCCTGGAACTGTTGCTCTCCGGTAACTCCTCCGATCCCTCCCTTTTAGCTTCTTCTCTTGCTTGTTCTTTTTTATTCTTGCTTGGTATTAACTTGTTATTATCAACAGTGAAATCCGTAAATACCAGAAGAGCACTGAGCTTTTGATCCGTAAGCTTCCCTTCCAGCGTCTTGTTCGTGAAATTGCTCAAGATTTCAAGGTATTCCTTTCCTCTTTACCCTCTTCTGCCTCCCTTTTAGCTCAACTAACCGCATCTATCATATCATATGTGTCCACTGACAAGGGTGTGGTTTGATGAATGAACAGACGGATTTGAGGTTCCAGAGCCACGCAGTCCTGGCTCTCCAGGAGGCAGCCGAGGCCTACCTAGTAGGTCTGTTTGAAGACACCAACTTGTGTGCCATTCATGCCAAGAGGGTCACCATCATGCCTAAGGATATCCAACTTGCTCGTCGTATTCGTGGTGAACGCGCTTAGCCAGATGCTCACTTTTTAACATCTCCACAACACCATTCTGTTTTGTTTTAGATTAATTACTGTTGTTTAGAATTAGTGAAGGTTGGAGTAAGTGCTACATTTGGTACTAGTGTACTACTATACATTCGCATTCTTTACATTGTCGCTATTGTCATACATTCGTGCTCTTAGTTTGATGTTTATTAGTTTGTAGTTTGTAGTTTGGGATCTTATACAGTTATACTTCGTACATGCATCGCATTCAGCGGTTTGTTTATGAATGTCCATATGTTGGTTGATTTACAACTAATATGAGCCTACTGTGCTGTTCTGCTGATATTTATGTAATGTTGGTGGAGCGAGCAGTTAAGAATTTGATTTGGGCTCGATAGGCTTTTTAACACGAGTCATGTACTCAGTATCACCATGTTTGCTTCCTTTGACAATGGGTCTGTTGAGACATAGGTGTCCTATTAATGTTACTCACCAGTCACCAGTAGAGGTGGCCATCTGTGCAGGTCGGCCCGGCCCACCCAATGGGCCTTATTTTGGCCGGCACGGCCCGCCCAGACATGCCCACTTCACGGGCCGGTTCCGGGCCCCCAAAATTTGGCCCGGCCCGAACCCGGCCCGTGACCACCTCTACTCACCAGTATGAAATTAGGTGGGCTTTATACTGCCTTTATCACGAATCATCATAACTTTGTGGGTAATTCCCAAATGTATGCTTTTAAAATGAAATACTATCGTCCTAGTAATAGATAGATAGTACGGAGTAATAGATTTCCATCCTTGACAAGTTAAGTTGCGTACAATGACCTTAGCGGTGTTGGTCATAGCCACAAGGCACACCCCACTTGGCTACTATCGTCCTAGCTCAATGAGTACATAATACGGAGTAGTACTTTAGCTACAAAGTAGAGCCCAGCTTAAATTGACTAGATCCAATATGACTTTGCCTAATAGGAGTATTATATACGTATTACTCCGTATCATTTAAAGCGATTTAAACATTGTTAGCTCAACACAATTATCTTGATAAATTGTCTAATTTTAAGCAATTGGTCGCACTAAGTGCACCAACAATTTATTGTATCTAATTTTATCATCACAGTTAGCTTCATGATTTGTGTATATCCCACGACCCACATCAAATATGGTTGTCACGAGAGATTGAGTATTTTTCTCGGACGAGTTAGCTACTACACCTTAGGTGATTCTTTCCTTGTTTATCTATGCAAATCCTTGATTTTCTGGTAATTAAAACGTATGTCCGAGAAAAAATGTTAATCTTAGCTATGGCAATTATGTTCAGAATGAGTTGAGGTGATATTCTCCCAATTTGTGTACCATTTTGTGTCCTATCTCCTGAATACAGGGGGTGCTCGGTTCGACTCCCAAATTATTCTTGGCCCTCCCTACCCCACTCCAACAAATAAGTTTTTAATTTTTTTAGATGATTAATTAGGGTAGGGGTAAATTTGTCAAATGAAAATAAAAAATGAAAATTCGAACCGAAAAAATATAACTGTAAAGAGTAACTTCGTTATTGTTTATTCAAAGCTTAATAATCATTGTTAAACGATGATAATTTGTTGGTTTGGATATAATGTACAAAAATTACAAGGTTCAAACTTTAACCGATCAATTTCCTTTCAAAAAAGAAAATTATTTTGGTAGGTCTTGTTTGATTTTTTTGCCAAATTTTTTTCTCAATACTCATTGTCATTTACAACTGCAATTAATTGTAGTTGCTATTTTCATATAATAGTTGAAGGTGCGTAGGTGATGTATTACCGTAAATGGTTTTTTAGACACTATTGTGCCATCTTTTTACCAATTTCATGATCCGACACTATATGATTGTAATATAGTAAAATATAAAATAAAATATAAAATGAGACAGATAAAAAATCTCTTTTTTGTCAACTAAAGCAAACGTTTGTAAATTAATTTAGTGGAAGAAAACTACGGAGTGCCATCTATAGGCATAACATGCATGCATGGGATGCACCAACATCTATACAATTAGGGCATCAATTAATTAATGTAAACTTTAAGTCATGTGAATTTGGGCGTGACGTCATTCAATGTATTACTATCTCACTCATTTGTCAGTGTGTTACTCACTCCGCATTAAGCTAATGCAGTTTTAATTTTAATCAAATCTTTTGTAAATTCCTGAAGAATATTCAAATATTTACCATAGGGTTAGTTGAAATCCCCCTATATTTTTGGATCTAATTTAAATCTTTCAAACAACATATCACATAATACTCGTATAGAGAAGGTAGGGATCAAGAGACCGACAAATAGTTCAAATATAAATAATTTTTTTTTTTTGAATATTCTATACTAGGCCACTAAATTCATTAATTTGTCATTAATTTATCCATCATACAATGTATATTATGTTGTGCACAGATAAATTACAGAATTTGAACCCAAACCCCTTCACTTGGAATATCTTGATGCACCACAAACAACATGTAAAATCCGGGTGGGGCAATGTTTGCAGTTCCGGGTGCCATTACATTTACGTGAAATCGGGTCGGATCCAAGGGAATTACAGGCGTTGTATTAGTTAACACAAGCATCCTTTGGTTCATGGAGAATGAATGTGTACTAAAAGCTGGCCTTATCATACTTATCTT
>JAUEKU010178341.1:0-10537 GCA_032274805.1 Gypsophila paniculata | reverse complement strand
GAGGGTGGCAGGTGGGAGGAACGGGGAAGAGGAGGGTGGTCGGTGGGTGGGTGAGGACTGAGGAGAGAGAGGGAGGTGAGTAGGTGAGGAGGCGGCCGACGAGTTGGTGGGAGAGGGTGGAGGTTGAGGGTAGGGGTGGATTTAATTTGGGTAATGTTGAAGGAGATAAATTAGGTTTTGATGAGAATAAATGGATTCACTTTACCTGGGCTAGCAGGTAATAAAATCGGGAGGTTTATTTTGGGAAGAGGGATATAATAGTATGGATTATTGCGGGATTAATGATAGACGGGATTATTTTGAGAAGAAGAGTGATACTTGGGATTATTTTTGTTAAATTTTTCCTTAAGAATTTTATTAGATAATAGGATGGTTTAGGATGATTTACTTACTTTTTATTAAAAAATGGTAAAAAGGTAATTTAATCACAAAATGGCCCGGTTCTTTTGGACATAATTTCAGGTCCATTCTGTTCAGTTCAATTCAGATAAGTTTCATTAAGACATTTACTTTCTAAATTTACGTTGAAATAAGTTTCATTGATTTCAATTCAGTTCAATTAGACAAAATTAAGATTAAAAAAAAAAACAGGACCAATACAAAATTTAACAATCGAAAGATAGAATTTAGAAACACCCTATTTTTATTCGAACAATCGTAATATAATTTCACGATAAATTCACGAGAAATAGGATTATACAATTGTAATATAATTTCGCTCAATTTTTTTGAGTTTTTAGAGTAAGTTTTTGAGTAGTACTCTCTCCGTTCCAATCATTTGTTTACCTATTCTATTTTGGGATGTATCATTCATTTGTCTACCTTTCTATTTAAAGACTTGATTTCATGAGTAATTTTCCTCTTATAAACAAATGATTAGAACGGAGGGAGTGATTAAGTTTTTGAGTATTAATTTTAGTTTTTGAGTATAGAACTTAGAATTTCTAAAAAAAAAAAAAAAAAATCAAAAACTGAACATTTGAGGTATTATCTCAGATATATAATCCATGAATTATAAATTCACTTAAAACCGTCTCGTAACAATTTATACATTTATTTATGAAGTCTAATCTAACCCTTATCCAACACGATTAAGCAATTGAACGTGATAACGATCGACACCCAAAAACCTGAATTCACGCGTTTAATAACTCCATACAAAAACTCACGGAAGTCGTCAAATAATTTTTTGCATAAATACAGACTGTCGTCACTTGTTCACAAAAAAGCCAATGATTTTGACATAAACCATTAAATTAAACAAATCATTAATTTCTTTATTTATTTCCAATTAAATTATTCTACCAAAAAAAATTAATACAAAACCCCAAATAATTCAACCAAAATATAGTCAAATCAAAGTAAAATTATAACTTTAATCTGAAATTACTAACATCAAAATTTATCAGAAATTCAGAGAATGAGTTATCAAAGAGTTCATCATGATTCCTGTCAACCTGGTAATTATTTATGATGTTTCAATTTTTTATTATCTTAATTTACTGTAATTACAGCTTTTTGTATTTGAAGTTTTTGATTATAATTTGTTTATGTTGTTTAATTTTGATGATTTGAGTGTGAATTTGTGATGATTTTTTATTTTTTTTTGAAGTTTTGTTGTTTATAAATTTATTTAGTTTTAATTAATTGAAAGATCATAACTTTTTTTGTTGATCATATCACAAATTCTTAAGGTGATATTATCCGTCTTAAATTCAAGACGGGTTAAACAGTGTGAGTAAGATAAAAGTAGAATGCACGGGAAAGGACAAAAGTCCTCTTGTGTGCACAAGTGGGAAAATATATGACCCGTTTTGACCGTTTATTGTTAAGACGGTATATCCGTTTTAAGGGAAACTTATTATGATCATGTTATGTCAATGGTGGTTAGACTGACGATATTGACCCGATTCAAATGACTCGACTTGATAAGGCTAGACTGGAACAAAAATCTGAAATGACCCGACCCAAAATTGACCCGACCCAAAATTGACTTGAAAAACTCAACAAATAGAGTCAAAATGACTAATTTGAGACAAAAATTTGACCTAAAGTGATCCGAGACGACCCAAAGTGATGTGACTTGAAATGATCCGACCTGAATGTGACTTGATAGCTTCTGACCAGAAATGACCCAATCTGGGTGATTGATTCGACCCAGACCCAAGTCATATGACCCATTTGTTAGCTGTGTAATAATGATTATTTTTAATCAATAATTCTCCTCTGAGACAGTATTTGCGTTCTAATAATAAAACGGGTTAACTATTGCATACAAGACAAGTTTTTTGTTTTTCCCTGTGCATTTTGGTTTTGTCTTAATCCTATTACTTGACCCGTTTTAAACTTAAGATAGATATACCCGTCTTAAATAAAAATGTGTGATTTTTATTAGGGTCTTAATTAAGGTTGAAATTTTGTTATTGATCATATCATGTGTAATATTTTTTTTTTTTTTTTCTGGAAATGATTGTTGTTAATAGGTTATGAAACCGTCTCATACGATGAAACTTTTCTGTGTTGAATGTTGATTAGCGATCATATCATGTTGATGATTGTTGTATTACTAAATGATGATTAGGGTATGGGGGACAATATCCGCAACCGGGATACCCGGGAGGAGCTGGACCGCCACCAGGGTATGACGGCTACCCACCCCTGCCACCTCCACCGCACCACCATCACCAGCACCACCACCATCAGCAGCAGGGTGGTTATCAAGGTTACTTCAATGACGGGTATCCTCCCCCACCTCCTCCTCCGTCTTATCCTCCTACCCAAGTTTACCATTGTGATAATCATCATCACGGTCGCGAGCATGGTTGCTGCTCCTTCTTGAAGGGATGGTATGTTGACTTTTTATTGTCGGTTTGTTTGGCGCTCTATATTTCGTTGTCTGTTTTATTGATTACATATGTTTGGCTATAATTCATGGTGTGAGACCATCACCTTGTGTTGAATAAATGGATCTAACATGGCCACGGTGGTACAAATGTGGTGTTTCTTTCTTACATGCTCCATATGTTAACTTTGTAACTGTGTCATTATGATTTCAGATAACAGATTAACATTCTGCATATGTCGTCTCAATACATTGTTTATTAAGACTATTTGATTGCTGTGTGGAATTGTTATTGTGAATTTGTGATCTACAAGTATTGAACAATTGATTGCTTCGATATTTTCTTATGTTGTTTGTTTTTTCCGGAATCTTTTACGCTTGGGTCATAACTACTTAGGACTTTGGTGCCTAGGCTTCTTCAGAACTCATACGAATAAACTTGGTCAACCGAACAAAAATAGTGTCATTTAGGATTTTAGGGTCGCAGGGATAAGTTGTGCTGGTTTTTTATTTTACTTGCGAGTATATTTGATATTAATCACCTCAATTTTGAATCTATGACTCTATGAGTAAGGGATCTCCTGTCATTCACATGGTATTTTGATGCTCTCGTCCTAATTCATGATAGCTCGCTCCCTTCTGCATTTCCTAGCTGTGTAACTCTGTTCCATCTGGGTGGTGCCTTTTAACAATAGAACCATCCAAATTCACGGGACTTTGCCGTATAAGATAAATAGATGTCATAAACTTATCTCGAATAGCATCATCCATAGGGTGAAGCTTCCTTTAAGTTCGTCTTGTCCTGTGCGTCTGTTGACCTTTGGTCTTCAACTTGGTTGTCTCACTTTATCTATAAAGTAGCCAAATCATTTTCAAGTGGACAATTCTTGTGGCATAAGTCATAATTGTGTCTCCGTCTCAACTACCAAAAACATTACACCTTACAGGTTTCATCCTATCTCAGATCTCATAAACTTATCTTGAATTACACGCTCCATTGTTTTGAAGCTGCCTCAAATTCGTCACCTTATATATTTTACCCTCTGCAGTCTACAATTTCAGACCCTTTACGCTTTACTTTGATGACCTTCATTTATATTTTCAGGCTTATTTGTAGGTCAAAGTCAATAAAATCTTCCTGCAAGTTGATGTGGGTCTTGACTCTTGACCTTAGTTTTTGTAGGGGTTTGGGCTTTTTAAATAGTGCATTATTTTGCGCATCTGATGTTTCCTGTCGATAATGTATTAGTTTGGGGTTTAAATAAAGTCCATTATTTTGCGCACCTCATTCTGATCCAATACTGACCATCATTGTTAATGTATGTGCTTGTACTTATTTGTCTTTGTCCATCTGCAGTTCTGCACTATAGAGTAGTATGGTTCATTCCCATTTCGAAGTGGAATAAAATAGTGTCAGCAAATTATGGATGCATCTCTGTTTAACCACCAAAAACTTGCGCAATATGTTGCTTTCATTTACTTTCAGATCTTCCTCACTTTTATCCAACATAGCTTATATATCATCAGAAAGTTATAGATCACGTGTTTTATCACCCAAATCTGTAAATCAACTTTGGTCTGCTTCTCTCTCGAACTGTAACTTATTTTGGCTTTTGGTTTGTTTTCAATTTCAACTGCTCACTTGTCAGTACATATCTATCATCGAATGTAATTTCAATTCAATATTTATGGCGGTTATCCAACAGTTTCCTCTATAACCTTGTGTAAGATTGCTTGCATCTGAACCCTTACCCCACCATTGGCAATAACCGTTAACGCTTTGAAATAATGTTGTAAATCTTATATGTCTCGTGTTGAGTTTTTCTTGTGCTGGGCCGAAGATTACACGCATAGAAATGTACTGCTATTATAATAGCCAAACATTCTGCTTGTATGTTTCATACTCTCAAGTCTCAAATCCGTGCTGTTTTATGCAGCTTGGCGGCCCTGTTCTGCTGCTGTTTGGTTGAAGAATGCTGCTGCTTCTGCTGCTAGTCAATCTGCCTTCATGGGAGCTTATATGTATAATTCG
Source organism: Gypsophila paniculata (assembly GCA_032274805.1). NCBI lineage: Eukaryota > Viridiplantae > Streptophyta > Magnoliopsida > Caryophyllales > Caryophyllaceae > Gypsophila > Gypsophila paniculata. The sequence goes on along the minus strand of JAUEKU010178341.1, from coordinate 5,663 downwards.
AAGCTATCCGTATCTTCAAATCATGCCCTTACCTTTAGGGCATGGCACCATTTCTGCAGTATATTCTATCTCGTATTGAAATTTGAAAACCACCTCATTTTTAGTACACCCGTCTGTGTTGAGTGTCATAAAACTATTTATCTGCTGACATTTTGTAAGTAAAACTCACCAGGATCTGTGTCAAATACTGTGACAAATGCTCTAATGTTTTAGTTTGCACAGTTTTCTACTCGTGATTTTTCAGTATCTATTGAAAAGTGTTGCTCCGTAGTTGATTACACTTATCGAAGTGCTGTTCACTTTCACAGCAAATGTGCGAATATTGACGGCATGAAAGGGAACTATGAATGATGTGACATGGTCAGGGGAATGGCCTAAAATATGTTGCTCATTTCGTTTAAAACGAGGCCAGCGATTAGGGATATCAATTGGGTTCCACTGAGGATTGCACTGCATCAGTCAATCCAGTCATAGTGAGACAATTATGAGTACGACTATCTAAAGGAATGGCATTGCACCATACTTTCCTAATTTGACCTGTTTACAGATGGGCAAAGCCCAATTTGTCATGTAAATCATGGCCTCGGAATGCAACTGATTACATCTTCGCTTGTGTGGCATACATAGATTGCATACTATAATACCAATGTAGGGCGGTAACGTCGTTAGTCAAGCAACTTGAAATTGATCCGTGTTAGTTCCTGACAGAAATATTGCACCAAAATAGTCGTCTAGCGGCTCACCGGTGACCACAGTTCGCAGCTTGAAGTGCAAAGGCTGGCATGTAGTGCCCCGCAAACTAAGCTTCATTGCCTACGTGTAGAGTTCTTTATATAAATGAGTCGGTGTTCTAATGCAAGACCGGCAGGGAATATAGACCCTCACTCTGCCTAAAATTGTTCGTCTTAACAGGTCCAAATCATTGGTGCAAATTCTCATTTGCTTTAAAAAGACTGGAGACAGAAGATACAACAAAATTGTTCCGATCTGAATCACAACAGTAGGTCTAGAAATGATTGAAGCAAAGTGTATTCATCATATCAAGTTATCAACAACTATCAAGTCTTGCTGCTAATAGTTCAAAAGCGAGGCAAAACCCCGTAAAAACTGCGGCCATCAATCTTAGCAAGGCTGCAAACAAACAATCCTTATGAAGAAGATCTAACAGAAATACTAGAGTCGCAAACACTTCGTGACTCTTATGAATGAATTAGGTTTCAAAATACCCTGTAATACTCAAATGAAATGGGTAGTATCAGTCAATCAGAGGGACCTGTTTATTATCAACACTACTTCAAATACTCAAAATTGTTCGACTGGAGCCATTTCTTCCTCTCTTCGTCAACATCTTCATGCTTTAGCAGCTGGGATCGCAACAGGTGCAGGGCCTCCAGTTGTGGGGCTGTTACATCACAAATCACGAGGATTATGTCAATTGTAAGTACGATTAGTAATAGCATATGCAAGGACCAAGTTGAGGGTAGATCATCCGGAGGTAAGTATCAGCAAGACAAGAATTTTAACGTCTGAGGGGCGAGTTTTGAACTTTGAACATAAAAAGCTCATCCGGCACATCAAATTCGCCAGTGAGTTTGACTATAAGGAACTCTAGCAACCTAATTTTACCGTACGAGACTACAACCAATTCAGTTCAGACTGCCTGACCTAACCTAAACAATGTGACAGTGGTTGGAATCGTCACAAGGGTCTACCATAACTTGTTGTAGAACAGTTTTAACCAAAAATTTACCGAACCGAAAGAGTAAATCAAAGCCAGAAAACAGGAAGACCCAAGACATACTAGAGAAAGACGATGAAACAGCAAAATAGAAGCCTAAACTAAATCCAGAAAATGAGGATAGCTCGAATATTAGAGTTCTTTGATCCCTTCCAACCCAAAAGGGAAAAAGAGACAAAGCAGGAGATATGAAAAAGACACTATCCATTCGGTTAAGATGCTTACAGTCCCACGAAAACTTTGAATGCATCATAGATTCCCCATTGTGCTCCGGTGAGGGTACCAATCATCACAATACGGAGGGGAAGCCCACGGGTGAACAGACCCCACACACCCAACTTCTTCACAGCCTGCCACCAACATGCAAGTATATATTAGACACAGAAAATCAAAGAACCACTGAAAAAAAGGCCTGCCGTCTGCAGACATGAAGCCTCAGTTCTCTTGTCCAAATGCAGACTTCAATAAATTAATACATTGGGATTTTGAAACAGTTGCTAAAAGACAACTCTCAACAAGTAACTACGCCCTTGTCGGAATGGAAGGATCCGGAAGGAAAGGAGGCGACAATGTCCCTTTTTTTAGTTAGTAAGTCGGGTTTAAGGAAAATGAAGGGATTAATTTTCTAGTATACTTCCTCTCATCAAGTTAAAATAAAATATTTCCGAGTTAAATCATTTGGAAAAAAAAAAAAAAACACCATTACTCTAATTTCCCGAAACTGTCCCATCCCTTCCCCCCACCTCCCTTACACTCCCCTGGCCCTACGTCTTCTAGATCAAAGAAAACATTGGATAACTTACATCACCAGCAGTAGCTCCCTTGGCATTGTTGAGGAAGGAAACAAGATTGTCAGCTGGATGGGAGACAATAGCACAGAACACACCAGCAATGTAACCACCAGCAAAGCTGACACCGAGCTGGAATGGCTTGCTGCACTCACTCTTTGGGGTTGGGATAGCATGCTTGTAGAGCATCTCAACAATCATCTCAAAAGATGCAAACTTCATCATAGTGTCTGCAGAAGTCGTACATACATAAATAGTTAGTGAATATTCAAGCTTTGAAATAGTACATCGGAACCATAGATGGCATGCTACTGAGATATTATATCTCATTCGACTTGGAACCGATTGCAATGAGCAGGAATCGCACATAGTAGGTACTTGATTAAGGATTGCATTTAACTTATCTTAGCAAGTGTAAACAAGGTTATAGATATAACATAGTAGGCAACACAGAAATACAGGACCATAAACCACAAAAGTCTATTACATTTAGTACATGAATTTTGATTGCCAGATGAACGACAAATTATAGTCGTCTAAAATCTATAACGTCTAAAAACATAAAATGTTGTCATATATGTGGTGATCAACCAGTATGCCAAAAATTTAACCAAAGAAATCTATATACCCTGTCTTCCAATACAAGTCACCTTCTCACTTATTGAGTTACGAAGTATCATTTCAAATACATTTTAAATGTAAAAAAAAATAATTTGAGGAAAAGAAAATAACATAAAGCTTTCTTTTGCAAAGGCAGTGGCCTTACATGGAATCTGACGACCCCAAAGTGGAACCAATCCTCTGTAAAGCCTGCAAGATAAAGAGCACATCAGAAAAAAATTACACCCAATCAAAGCAAAAACATGAGAGCGACGTTTAGCATATACGATGAATAAAATGAGAGCCTACCCGCCAAATCCATCGGCCTTAACAAACTTAGGGAACCCATCACTCATGCCTCTAGCAAAACCAGGCTGTGTTTGAACCCTAACTTTAACCGCCTCCAAGGGGCAAAGGGCAACATCAGCGATCACTTCAGCTGATGCTGAACCAGCAAGGTAAATGAATGTCTTGTACTTTGCGGCATTCTCTGGCCCCGCAAGGTCAGAGTAGTACTTCTTGAAAAATTCGTAGAACCCAAATTTGCAGGCGCCCTGAGCACTGTAACCAAGAAGAGTCGGCACCCAGCCCCTGAAGAAACCTCTAAGTCCTTGCTCCTTGGCCAAGACAGAGAAACCGGAGGAGATGCTCTTGTACTTGGCGGGGTCAATCTGAAAATACAAACACCAATGATCAGAAACTCCAATCCCAAGTTTCAATACTTATTTTCACATCTTTAAGCCACGCCATATGGCATAGACATGAATCAGCGCACACTTTCACTTTCACAACCTCAGAACGCCTCAATACATGTCACAAGAACACAAGATTACAAGCAGTTCTCGACTTCCTATTGTATAGCGTTACTTACAGGATGGTCAATTTGAAGGCATATCAACATGATACTCCAAATAAAGAGTTAACAAGATAAACCAACGTAGAATGATCTAACATCTCATAATTTATAGTAAGAACTAAAAAGAATTTGCAAAACGTTTCATGTGCACCCAAAATTTTCACAAAATCATTCCTCCAAGTACACATCTCATTAAGTTCCGAAGAAAAGAAAAGCAAAACCTATGATTAAGTAAATCGAAAAAAAAAAATATACAACATCAAAACAATCTTCAATTGAACTTGAATTTATAAGCTACATGCCACCACAGAGTACATGAATATACCAAATGCTGCTAATAATTTACGTGCAAGACCACAAATGCAGATTCAAATAAACTTATTGTCGTCAAGTTTGGTAGACAGAGGTGCAATCTCTCAAAACAACCAAAGCTGTCGAGAAACACGACCTACTGCCACCTGTTCAAGCTAGAAGGAACAATCTCCCCATCATGATGTCGTAAAAGCATGAATTATGAGGCGTTCAATTTGCAGATCATCATCTCAGCATATAGAACGAATCTAAAGTGGAATATATCGACATTTTTACACAAACAAGTCTGGTATAGTCACACATAGTAAGAACTAACACACACCGTGTATCAACTTATGTAGCTTTAATTCTAAGCTAACTCTTCGTAAATCCGAAGACACAACTTAAACATCAATCTCAAACTCTACGAAGAAACTCGAATCTATGACGAAGTTGAAAAATCAATCTCAACGCATTTGCACAATATCAGATCTCAACCAATCAGTCATAATCAAATTAAAAACTCGAAAACACATCATGTACACAATATCATTTCTTATATAGCTTCATTTCTACGCAAATTCTTCGAAAATCAATCAAACTAAGCACAAATCAACGAATAATCTCATATTTTACTCAGAAACTCAAATCTATGACGAAGTTGAAAATCAATCTCGACACATTTGCACAATATCTGATCTCAATCAATCAGTTAATCACATTAAAAACTCGAAAACACATCATGTCCATCCTATATAGCTTCATTTCAACGCAAATTCTTCGAAAATCAATCAAACTAAGCACAAATCGACGAATAATCTCATATTTCTACACAGAAACTCAAATCTACGACGAAATCAACGCATCGATCTCCACACATTCGAACAAAATCAGATCAAAGTCAACCAAATCAAATAATTACATCAAAAACTAACGTGCAATATAAACAAATATAATTTCAAACAACGCTTATTTTCAACGCTAATTCGTCGTAAATCCGATAAAACTAAGCAAAAATCAATCAACAATCTCATATTCAACTCACAAATCTCGTGCAATAAAAACAAATATAATTTCAACAACGCTTATTTTCAACGCTAATTCGTCGTAAATCCGATAAAACTAACCACAAATCAATCAACAATCTCATATTCAACTCACAAAAATCAAATCTACGAAGAAATATTCATATCAGATCACAAATTATTCTCAAAAAAACACCAGATCTTCAGATCTAAAACTCAAAAAACTTCAATCAAACCGCAAAATCAATCAAAAGAGCCGCGAGTAGTAACAACAATAATGATAGTAGTTATACCTGCATATTACATTTGACGAGGTCAAGAGGAGTAACAGCCATATGAGTAAGACCACAGCTAAGAATACCGCC
>JAUEKU010178331.1:0-10538 GCA_032274805.1 Gypsophila paniculata | reverse complement strand
CATTAACGTTTCAACCGTCAAGCAAAACAATTGAAATAAAAAAATAAATTAATTTTTTATATTCTTATAATTTAAATGGTATTTTTAATTAAATTAATAAAAACATTCCTAAATTCTAACGTTTATCAAACATTATAATTCAAAAACATTAATTTTAAATAATATAATTTTTCTCTTTCTATAAATTAGGTCGAGTTGATCGCTACAAAGATTATACTCTGTATAACTTTATGTTGTATTTCAGGCTTTCAGCTCTACCAAATATTTTATCTTCGAAAAAAATTGTTGTTGAACTAAATCATACGGAGTACAATAGTTCATTTAAAAAACCTTTTAAATTAGTTGATAATACATCACATAATTTAATGAACCAACTTGTTTAAATAGATTATTATTTTAATTCATAGCTAATATAAATATTAATACATGAATTTGATGGTTCATTTCGACGTCAATAGGGCTGATTATCAAATTACATGATGATATATAGTAAAATAATCTAGAATAGCAATACTCATTGTTTTGCAATTGATTTAGTTGATTATTAAGAACAAAAACTCGTTTATTATGGGAAAAAAAAAAAGCACATTAAACCGAAAAATCATTTATAATTAAAAAAAACAATATTTAATTCAAGCAATTACTTCGTATATAATACCAGATGATGATAAGCAAAACTATTCACTAATTTGGCATTAAATTAAGATAAGTTTTATTATAAACTCAATTTTGGCTTGTTGAATTTACAGTTTTGATACATAAAAGGCAATTAAATAATTAATGGGTATACCTTTCCAAAAAAATCGTCATTTCAACAGTAACAATCATCAATTGATCATTTGTTGGTTGAAAATATAATTGTCAAAAGTAATATCAATCGACAAAGTTTTGTAATGTAGAGGGACAAAATACAAAGCAATTAAAAAAAGAGGAAAAGTTTTCTGTACTTAAGTAGTATTGTCTGTATTTGTTTATTGCTTTAATTTTTCAAGTATTACTGCATTAGATTATTAAAGGTTTTACAAAACCAATTAAGATGTCTCGAAATCAAAATTCATCAATTTGAAGCTTACTTTAAGAAGATTTTTCCAAATCGGATAAATCTACTTTATATTTTATTTTAAAGGTTAGTTTTACCTAAAATTATTACGTTTTCTCTAAAATTAATAAATATATAAACATGATTGTGTCACTTAAGTCATTTTTTTACAATATTAAATTTATCCATGAGTAAATATTTTGCGCTTTAAAAACTTATCAATAATTTAATTGATTTTTTTTTAATAAATGATACTATAATTCATTATGAGGAGAGTGTATTATACATCCCTTCACATAATACTTTAATAATTGTGAGGGAGAGTGACATACACCTCCTCATGTAAATGCTCAAACTTTTTTTTGATAATATATATAAATATATAGATATATAGATGATGACCGGTTTTTATATTCTAACACCCCGTGCATACAAATGTCCTTTAGACTAGAAGTGTGGATGTAACGACAAATCTCTCTATACCCAGTGCTATATATTCCACTTTAGAATAAAGGGGGGAGGTTATAGACTCGTGACCTTTTGATCACAATGGCTTTGATAGCATGTCAAAAAATCATTTCAACTAAAATTTTAGCTGACAACTGAAGTCCCATGATCGATCTTTATACTCTAACCGAATGAACAAGATATTATTACAAATTTGTCACACTAAAATATTGTAAAACCTTCTTAAAAAAGACAAACCGTGTTCGAATGAAACTTCAACTTCAGTGGCATCGGCCTTGTTGGAAATATGAGTAATTTTCCACGGTTATTTTAGTCAAATTGATGTTCATTTTCTTCTCGATTGAAATCGAAAACATTTTCATGCAAAAATCACTACGATCACGCATAACACAAATTACTCGTATATACTTAAGAAACAGTACAAAAGCTAATGAACTTGAGAAACATTCTAAGCAATACTCTCAAGTAAGAAAAAAGAAAATTAACAATAACTTCCTTATATGTTACGTATTTTTAAAATAACTCCCTTATAAAAAAATTTTAAAAAATAACTCTCTTAATTTTCACTTTTGTTAAAAAGCACTGTCAAAAACCATTTTCAGGGAAAAAATTAGTAAATTGACTAAAATACTTTTACTTAATATCTCATTTGTTCTTCCCTACTCTCATTTGCTCTCCCTCTCTTCACTGCTTTCTCCCCCTGCGACCCAAAAACTCATTAATCATCTCACATTTTCCTCCAATTTTAAGTCCAGACCTTCTCATTTGAGTCAAGGAAGATCTCACCTTCTTCATCATCAAGTAAGTGCAATATTTTTTTTCTTGTTTTTTTGTTTATAATTTTAAAGTGTTTTTTTATTATTGTTTAGAGGTTATGAGAAGTGAAGAAATGAAGAAGATGAAGAAGTAGATAAGAAAGAGAAAGTGAGAAGAAGAGGAACGAAGAACTTTCAAACTCATTGTTCATTTAATTTAGAAATAACAAGGATATTTTGGGGGATAAAAAATAGATTTTGGAGCCAAATTTAATATTTGGACGGAATATTACATTTTTTTTGCCAAAATTTAGATTTGGTAGTGATTTTTAACAAAAGTGAAGATTAAGAGAGTTATTTTTTTAAAAAAAATTAGAATAGAGTTATTTTGAAAATAGGTAACATATAAGAGAGTTATTGTTAATTTTTCCTAAGAAAATTATATACTTGAAGAGATGAGTTCAATCAACTTACAATGATACCTCTGTTTGGGCTAAATGAATTGATTTCCGAGTCGAAAACCATGGTTTTGCTCCAAATATGAATCACAAAAGATACTGCGTACCACATTCACTATGCTAGCTAGTTAGCTGAACCCTGAAAAACCGATTCTGCAAGGCCCTTTGTCCTCCAAACTGTACACTCAAAACCCTTGTCTTTCGGAAATAAGACCGTCAAACCCAGAACCTGCCTCTTTGAGCTCGTCTTGAGAGATAGCCGGCATGTTCACTCATGCTACCTTTTAATCGATAAAAGGATGGCTTGCTCTTTACTGTTCTTAACGGACCTGATCTATTTCCATCTGTTACGGGTAAAGGTCCTCGTTCACCAATCAAACTCGAGGATGAAAACGGTCTGTTTTCTGTTTCCTCGAGGAGACCTGAGCTGTAATCCATGGTTATGAACGATGATCCATGCCCGTATCCTAACCTAGATGGCGCACCGCCTGCATTCCACCAGCTGCTCTCAGACGGCCCGGCATCACTCTTGCAGTCGAGATCCACGACCGAAGAATCCTTCAGACTACCACAATCTTCACAGTTTTCGTTACTGTCATTATAGATCAGTTTAAGAGCCTGAACAACTTCACCCATGAAGGGTCTGTGAGTAACTTCTGGATGGACACACATTGAAGCGATAGCTGCCACTTTGGCAAAGTCATCGAAATTGTAGTTTCCAGCTAAGTTAGGGTCCACCAATTGCTCTAAACCTTCTCTGCTGGTTAAAAGAGGCCGGGCCCATGTTACTAAGTTCTCTTGTCCCTGAGGTTGAGACATGTCCACGGGTTTTCTACCTGTAAGAAGCTCCAGCAGGACAACCCCATAACTATAAACATCACTTTTTACAAGCAAATGTCCCGTCATTGCATATTCGGGTGCAACATACCTGCATTTTTAGAGGTTGCCGTGTTAGGATGTCGGTTAATCACAAGATCAAGATTATATAGTGGAACTATTAAGCATAGGTCAACTAGTAACAGTATATAGTCTGAGAAACATAGGTCAACAAGTCACCTGTATGGCATCTCATAGCTCACTGAACACTGCATAACCAAAATTCAAAACATACAGCATTGGAACGCCATAGTGTCTCCACCACATGGCAATTTTAGCCTACTTAATTCCGTGTATTAGTCTAAATTGTTGATTCGATCATATTTTTTATTCCCTAATCGTTTGGCTCTGATCTTGTGGCATAAAAACTACCTAAACCAGGTTCTGGAAATAAAGCTTGATTATAAAAGACTAATTAAACATACCCAAAGGTTCCCATGACACGAGTAGACACGTGTTCGCTTCCTTCTGTTGCTTCTCTTGCCAATCCAAAATCAGCGACCTTAGGTGTGTAGTCATCTTCTAATAAAACATTACTAGCCTTGAAATCACGGTGAATAACTCGAGGATTAGAATCTTCATGAAGATAAGCCAATCCTCTTGCAGCTCCAAGTGCAATTTTTAACCTCGCATCCCAATCCAGAGGTCCCTTTTCTACATCAGCACCTGGAACAAAAATGGGTCAACATGAGAATTTACAGAGTCTGAGTTACTTGATGACAATGTGAGACCGCAAAACATGTCTTACAATATTACACATTTACACTGCATTACCTCGACACTTCACTTTGATTGTGTGTTGTGTGTCCAACAATGCTACATATAGACACAACATGACACTAGCAGAATTCATTTTCGGACAAAAAATGGAACCTTTCAACGGTTTGTACTCGGCACTCCGACACTTGTATCCCAACACGGAGAAACATAGGTATTAGTGTATTACCTACACCCATCTATCTTCTTCAGACAAAACAAAAGAAAAAAAAAACAGAATTTCTGACCAGAAGGACAAGCACAAGCATGCCCTCACCACAACCGAAAACTCACAGTCAACAGTCAAATGGTGGGCATACATGCTTTACTGAATGTTTATGTACTTGACATATAGAAATTAAAACCGTACCATGCAAATGAGATTCGACACTGCCATTGTGCACTAGCTCATACACCAAGCACCACCTGCGTCCTTCAATGCATATACCAATTAGCTTCACAAGGTTCCGGTGATGCAACCGGCTTAATATCTCCACTTCTGCAATAAATTCACGATCTCCATTTTCATTATTTCCTGTAAGTAACTTCACAGCAACCTCTACTTGATCTTCCAGAATGCCATGATAGACACGTCCAAAACCTCCTTCACCCAGTATTCTCCGGGAACTGAATTTATCTGTAGCTTTCTCCAGTTCCAGAAGTGAAAAAGTCTTCACAGGGAGTGCATAAGCGGGAATTGAAGTTAAGAGTGACATAGATGTCGAGCAGGCTATACTACTTGACAAAGCAGACCCGGTGCCTGCAGTTAAACAATTCACAACTTCTCACCAACATGATGCAAATACACTCATTTATGCAGTCAACCAACTATCTTTCTTGTGATTGCATCGACTAAAGAGTACTCCAGACGAGGCAAAACACAACTATTGATAGATATCAGAAGTTTAGAGCAAGGAAATAAATTCATGTTCCATCTGAATATAAAAAACTCATCATAAAGTTACCAGTTTTCTTGTTAATAGGCGGTGTAAAGACAGGTCCAACTGAATTTGCTGATTTTCTAGCCTGCCTCCATTTTATAAGCACAAAAATTGCTGCGACGCAAGCTACCAGTAGAACAAATGCAGAAAGCACAATAACATACACAATTCCGGAGCTTAATCTTTTGTTTTTAGCCATAAAATTAGCAGTTATTGGGTATTGTGCACTTCCAGCAGGACCATCCCCAACGTAACTCCCAGAAGGAAGTTGTGAAGGAAGTCCTATAACAAGAAAACATCATCAGAAACAGAAACTATTGGACACAACCGAAAAAAAAATTACTTGTAAGAAAAAGTACCTGGATAGTTAATGTGAATTACATCATATATGCCAAAAAGAGTTGAATTAAGGGGCACTTCCTTTCGCCGGAATCTCTCGTAAGTCAGTAAAGCAGTGGTATTATCGAACTTTTCACTAAGTGGAACCAAGTTAATATCAACCACTGTTCTTTCTCCATTCTGGGGATCAGCTGTAGCACCAACTATTTGGACTTGATCTTGCTTCAGATATGTTCCTGACGCAATCTCAATCTCGAACTCATTGACCTCGTGAAACAGAGCATAAATGGCAATATTTAAGAGAAGCTTGACTTTCATAGGGAGAACACAGCCACAAGGAGTATTAATTACTGTAGGAGCAAGCGGTTCCAAACATGTCTGACCACACCCTGCATGTTAAAATGATAGAAACATCAAGACCACACACATTAGCAGGTATCCTTCAGGAAAATATCAACATTCATAGAAGCGATAATATGACATATACAGGAATAACAATGGCCAAGGTAAGTACTAAGTAGGTAACCACGTTAGCAATTTTCAAATAGAATAGGTTACTTTGAGCAAATGACGGCGTCTCTTGCGATACTTCTCATGACAATATCATAATTTTCCTTCTCTCTCAACCCTATATTGGAGGGCGTGAGGGTTGACCAGCTAGCAATTTTCAACTTAGAAACAAGGCACAATGAACACATTCTATCCATCCGATTTACATCGTCTCTATGTGTTTAGAAGGTTTTTCAAAGAATGTATGGTCAAACAACATTGTTACCCCATCACTTACAAAAATTATGGCTACTATGTGTCCCACCTTAATAGAAATGTTACTTCACTAGTGTCTAGTGGTAACATGAGAAGTTCACCTTTTTGTTTTACTAAAGTTAGAAAGGGCCTAATTGCAATGGGATGGGCCAAAAAGAAAATGGAGACAGTATAAATGATGTCATGGCACACATGCCAATGCGAGTTTTGCAACGTAAATATCTTTCGTTGCACATTATAAAAAATTATATAAATTTGATATTAATATTGCATTTAAGAAGACGAATTAAACAAAATCACACATGACTATATTTTCACTTATATATTGTCGATAATTTCAAAGATTATCTAAACTCCTAAATAGTGTCAAAAAGTGTCATGCACAAATTGGAGTTGAATGGAGGGAGTATTGAACAAGATTTCCCCAACTTGCTGCTAGTTTTAAAGTTTCAAATAGGCTCATATATAAATAAATTACTTATTCAATCCACAAAAAGAAGCTATTCAGTGTCGCTTTCTTGATTCCCGAGTGTACTTTTAGTGGCTTATGATTACCTGGTGCAGCAGTAGGAGTTGGAGAAGGCTTGTGTGGCCGCCATCTATGGCGATGACCGCGATGTCTATGGAAAGATCTATGGTGTGGTGTAGCACTCGGTCCTGAAAAAAGGGTTGGATTAAAACAATACTCCGTATAACATAGACCAGATGCGATTCATTCTTAAGTTGGGATTTTGGAAAGCTGGTTTAATATAAAGAATGAATACCTTGATATGCTGGAGAAGGTGAGGGTGCTGCTGAAAATCCAACAGAAGGGTTAGTCTTCGTTTGCAATTGGTTTGTTGTACGAGATGACGACATACCACCTGAATAGACTGCAATAAGAAGTTTCTCATAATTAATAAAAGAAATACAATCTTAAGTAAAATATTACTTACGAAGTAAAGCAATAGACCATTTGTCAAAACACATGGCAACCAAAAATTTCATCAAAACAGATAACATGAGGAAAGTAGTTATCATTCTTCAAAAGTAACTATTACAGCAAGATGGAAGAGACTCGAAATCAACTCAAGACTTAAAATCATTGCTATAAAAGTCTTCTAAAAGCTCAATGAAAACAATTCACAAAAACCCCAAAACAAAGCAAACTACTCATGTTGATAGACGCCCACCGAGCTGGTTTCCCCAAGTGTTATCCACCCCCATTCCCTCATACGCATACCTTGCAATATATACTGAGTACAACATACTAAAGGCAAACGAGAATCACTTGTGTTTTATCTAACATCATGATTCTCTTCCGAAACTGATACATACAACAACCCAGCAAAGCTAACTACCATAAAAGAATCATCATTATCCAAGTTTCCTCAAATCTACTAAAAATTTTTATGTTGCATTTTCGTACTAAACCCCCCAAAATTACTCTAGATAGATACATTACTAGTTGGACTAAAATTAATGAACTAAACCAAAGATAAAACAGATTTGAGTTGAGGTGAACTGAACCGAGCTAAATTTAAGTCCACAAAACCTCAGATCATAACTCATAAGTAACACAAACCCCCAACTTTCAACATCTTATAGTACTCCCTCCATTTCATTCATTTAGCACCACTTTCCTTTTTCGGCAATTTCACTCATTTAGCCCCATTTTCAAATTGATCTACTTTTTCCAATTAAAATTACCAAAATAACCCCACTTTTTCACAACTTTCCGCCTTATGAATGAAATGGAGGGAGTAAGATTTTAAAAGTTAAATCACTCAAAATATTACTACTCGAAAACCTTAAAGCCTCACAATTTACACCAAAAACTATTCTCCAAAATCCAAATCAAGCCTCGAACAAAATAAACGAAAATGCAGCTAGTTTCTAATAATTACTACCCAAAACCTCAAACCCTCACCCTATATAACCAAGCTTTTCAGTTAAGCTCAACTCTTCTGGACACAACTTTATCTTTCGGCCTGTTGTGTCCGACTTAATTTCAGTTCTATTTAGCTCAGCTCTTTAAACAATTACTACCCGAAACCTCGAACCTTCACAGCTATATAACCAAGTTTTTTTTTCTGTTCACCTCACCTCAGCTCTTCTAAACGCAACTTTATTCTTTCGGCCTATTCTCTCCGACTTAATTTCAGCTCAGCTCTTCTAAACAATGACTACCCAAAACCTCAAACCCTCACCCTATATTCCTACGGCCTGTTCTTTCCGACTTAATTTCATCTCAACACAACTTTATCCTTTCGGTTCAGCTCCAATAAGTCCAAAAACAACCTGCACTATTGTGTACCTAAACCAACCCATCTGACGTGGACTAATCACAAATTTATACCGGCAAAAGTCGAAACTAAACTAAATTAAACTGAATTGAAATTAAGTCCAAACAAAACGAAAACAATTCCGACAACCTGCACTTTTTTTGACCTAAAACCAATCTTATCTGACGTGGACAACAACAAATTTATATCCCACAAGAGTCGAACTAAACTGAACTGAACCGAAATTAAGTCCAAACAAACCGACAAAATAAAACACATCAAAACAAAAACAATTCCGATAACCTAAACCAATATTATATGACGTGGACTAATAACAAATTTAAATCAGCAAATAATCGAACTAAACTGAACTGAAATTAAGTCCAAACAAACCGACAAAATAAAAACGAAAACAATTCCGATAACCTAAAACCAAACTTAACTGACGTGGAGTAATAACAAATTTATATCAGCAGATAATCGAGCTAAACTAAACTGAACTGAAATTAAGTCCAAAAGAAACCGACAAAATAAAAACAAAACATAACAAAACAATTCAGATAAATGAAGTAAAAAAAATCGAAATTACCTAGGGTAAAATGGAGGACATTATGAAGAGAAATCAACACAACAAACACTAAAATCCTCATTATTTTATTTTATTTATTTATTTTTAACAATTCAACGAAACATAAGCTGCAATCATCGTAAATATTTGTCGCCGACACCGCCAAACTACATTTAATTTAATTTCTAGGGTTTCCGACAACTTCCGCCGACAATGCCCGCCGTAAAATAGATCCGCCGAGATCTGCGGCGGCGCGTCAGTCGCACGCGATGAGTGAGCGCGTGGAGTAGAGTGAAGGTTTTGTTGAATGTATTTTAATTAATTTATTTATTTATTTATTTATTTTTTTAAGAGGTACAGTAATAGTAGTAGTAGTAAGTACTACACAGTGTGTTTACTCGAAAAAAAAAAAAGAAAAAGAAAGAAGAGAAGATGACTGAAACAGAAGACTGACTTCAGATTTGATTTTATTTTTTGTTTTTTACTACCCGTCCCGGTCAATATTTACTATTTTTATTTTGGGTGTATCAGTGAATACGTTACTATTTCCATTTTTATTAAGTTTTTGCATGTAAAAAGTGATTTGCGATTGGATTGGATAATCATATTTTATTGTTGTATTAGACCTCCACTAATATTTCCTTAATATGTACGTAAAAAGTAATAGTAACGTATTGAGTGGGACGGAGGGAGTATTTTTTTTTAAATTGCCGAAGGTACTACTCTAGGTAAATGGGGTATTGGTATTAAAATTACTAAGTCTTTGGGATGACATTACGGTAAATGTTAGGGATGACATTACGGTTCACGCTATTGTGGAAGGATAAAGATAATTTTATAAATGTTGTGAGTTTATCATGCGTAAGTTAATTAAAGATAAACCAAGTGGTTATATGGGGCTTAAAAAAATGTTAATTATTGTTTAAGGCAAGGTTAAAACTTATTGAGGCGTATAGGGTCCACGTAGGCTCACATTTTTCAAACCAAAAAACGCCACGTCGGGTGGCGTTTTATAAAAATTGAAAATCACTAAAAACGTCATGCGGCGTGGCGTTTTGTATTTGAAAAAAAATTTTAAAAAAAATTATAACCTATTAAAAACGCCACCCGGGATAACGTTTTTAGCAATGCTAAAATAAATATTTGTTTGTTTCAATAGAATCACAAAGTTGATTTGTCTCAATTGGCAAGATGATTTCACTTTCTCCCTAAAATCATGAGTTCAGTAGGATTTTTAACTTTTTTTAAAAAATTGTAGAAACTATAAAACGTCACCCAACGTGGCGTTTTTTGTTTGAAAAATCCGAGC
>JAUEKU010178330.1:0-18977 GCA_032274805.1 Gypsophila paniculata | reverse complement strand
TATTAAGTTGATTGATAGATTGATATTTTCAGCAAGTTTTATGGAATAGTACTAAAATACTTAGATGTTAGGATATATAAATTGAAATGTAGAGTTGCTAATACTCCATTAGATTGCTGACGTAGATTATTTTTTATGTGTTGGCGCTGATGTCATTTTCGTTTAATATGGTGCTGACACGTGTATCTTTCGGCATTACTTTAATATAATAAAGATTCCCTATAAAGAGGAAAATTTGCTTGTACAAGAGTTATGTTCACTTCATTTCACCTTCTGAGTACTATTGTATATTTTATCGTAAATAATATAAAATGTATAGGTAATTATGAGATAATTACTCGATAATAATAAGGTAGTTACACTTCTGAGTTATGATCAAGCTCTCGCTACTACTCTATATTTTTTTTAGACAAAAAAACTCACATAAGAGTACAAAAAACAGAGATACTCTTCCAAAACACCATATTTCTCTCATTTTTTTATACACGTCTGATGTGACACTTTAACCATATTTTTTCAATATTTGTATTCAATATTTTTATACACGTCTCTAATGTAAATTTTTATAGTAATTCGTATTATTAAAGCGATTAACGCGACAAACATCAACATTACGTAATATACATGACAATTATTTATACATTATAATTTATTTACGGTCAAAATTATGAAAATTCGACTCGAGAAGTGAAATTGGAGTACAACAAAATTTACACTAAAAATGATCCATTGATCTATCTTACTCTAATACTTAGACATTATCGAAAACAAAATAGAACATACACCTCATTTTTTACTCCCAAATTTTTCATCATCATCACTTATTTGCTCATAAAAATTCACTCAAAAAAGATGACTTCTTTATTAAATTCACTGATTTTATCTCCAAATTCACCTTCAAATCTATCTTCTGGTAACTTTTTTAATCTTACCCACTTCTTTTTTTGCTCCAAATTTTCATCTTATATATATAGATTTCTGTTTTTTATTTTTTAGCAATTTTAATTGTTTAATGTTTGATTATTTAATTATAATTGCCCATGTTTTTTGTGTGATGAATTCATAATTTATTGGATTTACCCATTTATTAATTTTTTAGAAAAGTTGTTAACTTTCCCAAATATTTAAATGATACGGTTTGTTTATGAGTAAAAAGTGACCATTTTTAACGCTTATCGTGACCAAAGCGTTTTGAATTGGTCCCAATAAGCATTAATATGGTCACTTTTTACTCACAAGCTCGTACGACGGTCGCACACGAAAATTACTCTTTTTTTCACGGATCATTTTGATAGCAATATTTTTTATGTGAGACCGTAGTACGACGGATAGATTAGACTGACAATAAATGAAGTCATATTAAATAGGTCGTTAGACTACTTAGACAGAAATGTTAGACTGACAATAAATCACAATTCATTGGCAAATATCGTCTTTTTTAAGACTGTATTTACTTTGGTTGATGAAATTGTGAACATGTATTGTTGAAGTTAAATGGTGTGTTTATAATTAAGCGAGTCTATCCCTTAACCATGAGATCACGGGTTTGATTCTTGTCCCATGAGAATAAAGCGGACTTCTCAGTGGGCCTTTACATCTTTATAAAGGGCACACAAGTGACACAACACAGGGAATAGTCATTATTGTCGATGTTAGAGACGTTGGTCCCGACAAAAAAAAATGTAGTGTATATGGTATTTGATGGTGAATGAAGAGGATGTAGCAACTTTGTGGGATATATATGATTGCAGGAGTTCGTTTGACTAAGTCGATGCATTTGATCCATCAACCTTCATTTAAATTCACGCAAATTCTCGTATCAGATCGTTTGTGGGGTGATGGTTTCTATACATTATATAATTGAAAACGAAAAAAACATTAAATATTCACATACTTTTGCTTATGGCTTCACAATGAGACCGTCCCACAAGAACGAAAGACATATTGTCTATAAAGTAGGAGCTAAGTATATGTGAGGATTGATAGCCTGTTATGCTGGACAGTCGACACTTTCTAGTAGAGAATGATGTATAACCAGCCAGTTTATGTCTTTTTAAAGTTATATAGAATGTTCCAGGATGTAGTAATAGCGTAGAAGAGGTGGAGATGGATGAGTTCGTTGGTCATGGTTACTCCGTATAACAATACAACGGAATGTGTTGGTGTTTTGTGTAATTCATTAGACAGATGTGGGAACTTTTGTAAGTGTTTGGTGCACTTTGACCCGTCAATGTATAAGTATATTGAGAGGGATCAGGAGAAAATGGAGATGTTTTCTTCAACAAGAGGTTCTTATCCACGTTTCTATTGTTATATCAACATTCCTAAATACGTCTATTTTGGACCTTGTAGGCTCTTCTTTGAAGTCGGTAAATGTTGGGTTCTTGTGCCCCACTCAATTGAGCTTTACCCCACTCCGTGCCAGAAAAACTGCACAATTATCTCTCGTTGTTCAGGCTACGTACAGGTATTCTGATGCTTCGACTAAGCCCATTGCTTTGCTGAATGCATAGTGCTCAATATGCCATTTTTTCAGAGTCTAACTCGAATTAGGTGTGCTTGAGCAACTGTTGTCTGTGGGTTTTCCTTACAGAAGAGATAAGTGAAGTTTATAAAATATTTTCCATCCGTCCGAGTCAATTACTTTTTCTTTTAATTCTTTGTACTTCATAACCATTATTACCGTCATTAGATTTATTAATGTTACTTGAATATCAAGACGCGTGTACCTGATACATGAAATTCTGTGAATCTCTACGTGGCGAATCAGTAAAGGCCTTGTTTATTATGTTGAAGAATGTATTTTATTTGTCCTTGGCACAGTGATGATGGAAGACCTAGTAATGCAGGCGCTTTTGTTGGCGGCTTCATTTTGGGAGGATTGGTAGTTGGTACCCTTGCCTCTGTATATGCACCTCAGGTAGGCTTTATTTAGCTCACTGCTTATGTCTCGACCCTCAAGTGGATGTTTATGCAGTTGTTTCTCTTCATCGATTCCAAGCAGATTATCACATTGAAAGAGAGACTAATGCGTTTTTATGATAACATATTAGGAGGGAGCGGGAGGGAGGGGAAGGAATGAGATGGTGAGGGACGGGAGGGGGAATGGAGCAAAGGCCCCTCCTTAATATTTGATTTGTTGGTTATTAGGATGGAAATGGATCCTTCTATTACCTCCGACCTGACTTTACTGTCGAAACACGTGAAATTGCATCCTTCCTTTTCCTTTTCCACCCTTTCCCTCCACATGCCTCCATAGAAGTTATGGTAATGCGTCTGTTGTTAACTTCATTACAGATAAGTAAGGCTCTGGCTGATGCCGACATGCCTGACAAAAAGGATTTGATGCGGAAACTGCCAAAATTTATTTACGATGAGGAGAAAGCTTTGGAGGTAAATGATTTCTTTCACATCTTAAGTAACTTCTTTTACTAGTGGCAGGTAACATGTTGGCAGCTGTTTAGTTGACCTTGTTATTTGCCATGTATGTTCTCTTCCTTTTATTAAGCGCATATAGTGACAGTTGAAATGTTATCAAGGCCATGACTTTTGCATCACGATCGTTTTGTAAAGATTTTGAGGATCACTGTAACCGATGTTATTGCGGTTTGGGGTGATATTGGTCGCACTTAGCAAGATTTAAGTTATGACATCCGATTCCACAATGACGGCTTGTCACTAGGAGTATTTACTTCGCATGCCCAACTCCAACACTTGACACTCGGATATGAGTATGACACTTGGAAGTTCCAATTTAAGTTTGATACTTAAAACAAGAATCGTCCCGGATACATCTAGCCGCATCTCTGTAACATAATCCGGTCTTGATCGCCTCATTGCACCTCGTGCCTTTCAAAACCAACTCAGAGATCGGCATCACAAATTGTGCTTGCAAGACATGAAATTGTGTGCTGTATAAAGTTTCAATTGTTAGTTTGTTACACTTTCAACTTGTTTATTTATTCTCGTTGTCGGCTGGCTTCTATGCCATTGGTCACGGCTCTTGCACTGTGCTTTTTGGATCGCCACTGACTGTTTGTTGGTAACAGAGAACCCGGAGAATCCTGACCGAGAAAATTGAGCAGTTGAACTCCGCCATCGATGATGTCTCGTCGCAGCTGCGTTCTGAAGGCGCCCCTAACGGAGCAGCAGTGAAAAGCAACGAGATTGAAGCCGGAGTATGAGATCCCATACCCATGATTTGCTGTCAGCTTTATTATACTCTATTTACTAGTAGAACCAATGTAATGATTTAATCTCGACCACGATTGGGACAACATCAAGGGTTCTGTGTTTGCAAATATATTTTTGTGTCGAGTTGGATAATGTCACCGATCTTATCGACTTCAAGAGTTCACTTTTTCGAACTTGTACCCGGAACCCGGCACCTCAATTTCAACCACTACATCAAGTATCCTTGACTGTAACACAAAATCCTCTTGAGTCTTGGCAGGACTTGAAAAGATAATGCAACTCGGAATATTTTGTTACCCTTTAAGGACAACTAGCACCATAACGATTAGTCTCGGAGAAGTTTTCGATACTCTTCACTTTCCATCGTTTATCATAAAAAAATATAAGCGATTTATATAAATTTTTTTCAAAGAATAAAGCGTAAAAAAATTACTTAGAAAAACCAATAAAAATTGTTTTTTCTGAGAGGTCTATGCTAAAAAAGTTGATTTTTGGACAAGAAAGCGGATTATACATATAACCTTTATAAAAGAGGCGTTTTTATAAGTTTGCCGCCGTTATAAAATATATAAAAAAAACTAACAATTATAGAATAAGAAAATAAATGTTTCAAAAAAAAAAACCGCTATCAAATAACCCAATATTTTATTATTTTAGTAGTACGTTTTGTTTGTAAATCGTATCGGATCTAACAACATCTTGGTGATCAAATCCTTATCGCTTTACTTGTATTGAGAACATGGCATCGATCCCAAATCAAACCTTTCAATTCAATCAAAATCGAAAACCCCAAATCAAGTGTAAACCCTAATTTAATCCCCATTTCAATTTCTCCACCAATTTCCCTCCAAATCTTCCGAATTTTCCCTCTTTTTCTTCAATTTCATCATCAATCAACTTTCCCCCAAATCAATTGACCTAAAAAATCCCCCAAATTTGTATAATTAAAGATGAAGAAGGTGAAACTTTGGGTAATTTATATAATTTGGTTTATTGCATTTTTCTTCATTTCGATTTTCAAATCATCAGCTCTTTCTCAATCATTGCCTTCGTCTTCGTCTCCGTCTTCGACGTCGTTAGCTAAGAGAAGTTATGATCTTTCTTCTTCTGTTGTGCCTTCTAATAGGTGATCATTTTTCCTCCTTTTGATTTGGTTCATTGTAATGTTTTTTTTTGTGATGGTTTTTTCATTTAATTGTTCGGGTTTTTCGTTGTCGTTTGATTGTTATTTATGGACGGTTTTGGATGGTATAATGATTCGTGTTAGTCGACCCCAATTGATTTGAGACTAAGGGATCATTTAATGGACAGTTTGATTATTATTTACGGACGGTTTCAGATGATATGATGATTTGTGTTAGTCGACCTCAATTGATTTTTGGGACCAAGGGATCTTTTAATGGATAGTTTGATTATTATTTATATGATGATTCGTGTTAGTCGACTCCAATTGATTTTGGGACTAAGGCGGTGGTGTTGTTGTTGTGACTGATCGTATTTATCGAAATTTAGTTGTGAAATAGAATAGTGGGTGAAATGGGATTTTGTGGGTTCGTGTGTAATTGATCGATTGATGGCTAATTTATTGTGTAATTGAAAATTTGATGTGATGCTGTCAAGAGTATAAAATCGATCACGGGACTCCAACCATCTGCTTAAACTTTTGGTTGTCGTTAGAGTATAAATCAATAGGAATTTCACCTGACACTGTTTTGATGACAAAAATATAATTGCTAGTAAAACAAGCTCGCCCAGCATGATTCACTTTCCGACATTTGATTCAAGGTTAATACCAGCTTCACTGTAGATGAGAAAATCGATAGAATGAATAGAAATTTGATAACTTTAAAATTATACGGAGTAGTTCAGTACGAGGAATCGGGGATTGGGTTCAAAGAAATATTTTTGCTTTTAGGTGCAAGTGAAGCATCTTCTTCTTTGCTTAACATCTTTAACTTCTAGAAGAAGTATACCCAAAGTTTTGTGGTTGCACCGCATCAGTCACATGTCTAGATGACACTTGCATGGTCAGCCGATTGAATATTGAGTTAATTACTGATTTATTGATCCTAGAAAAGGGATCCCTTTTGCTTTTTAATACAGAAAACTGTGAATTGAACTCGTGTTAATTTATAGAGAAATGCAAGAAGGATATAGTAGCTAATACTCCAAACGGTTCACGTAATATTAACATTATAGATTTTTGTCTTGAGGTTTTATGGCCTCGTGAGTCGTGAGTACATTTATTGAGCTGGCTTTTTCAACACACGAGTATTGGCATGTAAGTTGTGGAGAGGGGGCCAAGAGAGCCAACACTAATATTGTGTCAGTTTCTTTGGTTTGTCTGATGGTAGACCTGATACTGTGCTAGTCGCAACATTGGATGGCACCCTATCTTTGGTGGAGATTGATACGCTTAAGATCCTATGGTCAATCAAGACCGGCTTTCCTATTTATTCATCTTATCAAGCTTCCCAAAATCTTGACATCAATCTGGAAAACGCGTCCGGGCTTGGACATGATGATACCTTCATAGATATCGGAGATGACTGGAACTTGTATAAACATGACCGAGGCAAGGGCATCATGGAGGTAAATTTATGACCGTGGAACTTACATGAATGTATCTCGCTTATATACTATAGGAATGTCTCCCAAATTTATCCCCGGTACCTTTTGAGGCAACCCGATGTTGTCTTGTGCCTTATTGATAGGCTGAATACATTTGATAATGATCCACTAGTGTATCCATTTAGTCTCTGATGTGCTGTCATCCTGTGTTTCAGAGGCTCAAGAGTGCAAGAGACTTAATTAGGGAAACCAAAGGACTGTCCAAGAATGGAACTAAAGTTATAGCTCAAATGACGACTACAGTTTTTATTGTTGACACCAAGACAGGAACAATTGTTCGTACTGTGAGGTTCTCTGATTCTTCTGGTCTGCGTTTTGAGGATGCTGAAAATCCTATTTTAATTAAAGATGATACTGAAGAGCATATTTCTATAACAAGAACAGATTATTCTTTCTTGGCATACTCTAAGCTGTCCGGCAAGGTCCTATGGAATGTCTCACTGGCTGAGTTTGAGGCTGAATCCGTAATTTCAAATGTGGACACGTCTAATGTGGGTAATGTGCATGATCATCTAGGCTCCATATACAACACCAAATCTGAGAAGTCTGCATCTTATCTGAGAAGAACCCTTGTCTATCGAATCCGTGATCGTGGATATTCCGAGTTAATATCTGGGTTGGGATTGATGGGTGAGGTGCCAAAATCACTACCTGGAGACAGGTTACTGCAGTTACCCTCTCTTCGTAATTTAGACCTTCCCATGGCAATTCCTGAGGAATTTGGAGCTGATCATGATTCTAGTTCGATGCTGGCATTACCAATGCCTGAGACCGCTGACTCTATTCATCATCCAGAACTGTTAGCATTACCGTCTGCTGCTTTTGGTGGAGGAGTCCCTATACATCCTCCATCAAGTGGAGCACATTTTTTCTTGTCAGTGATTTTCTCGGGGATTTTTCTTTTCATTCCAGTTGGTTATGCTCTCTACCGAAGTCTCTATGTTCAGAAAAATAAGCAGAGTGAAGATTTCAAGTCGAAAACTGCAACACCAAAGAAAAGAAAACCTAAGAAATCTGGAAACGGTAAAAATAACAGCATTGTTGAAAATAGTAAGGGAACAATCTCGACTATAGATGGTAATCATGGTATTCCGCTTTTGAAAGTGTTTGATAAGAAGCAAGAGTCATCGTATGCCGGTCAAGTTAACGTTCAGTTGGATGGACGCCAAATCGGGAAGTTGTATGTTTCGAAGGATGAGATTGCGAAGGGAAGCAATGGAACTGTTGTTCTTGAAGGTACTTATGATGGTCGTCGTGTAGCTGTTAAAAGACTTGTACGGACGCACCATGACGTGGCGTTGAAAGAGATTCAGAATCTTATGGCTTCTGATCAGCATTCGAATGTGGTCAGATTTTATGGAGTGGAGCAAGATTCGGACTTTGTTTATTTGTCACTGGAGCGCTGCCTTTGTAGCTTGAATGACTTGATAAATCTTCTCTGTGAATCGTCACAAGGTGCAGCAGCAGTTAACAATTCTAATTCTCTAAGTGGATACTCTGCACAAGTGATGAGTGTGTTCGAGAATAATGAAGAGTTCAAATTGTGGAGGAGTAATGGGTATCCTTCACCTCAGCTGCTAAAACTGATGAGGTTAGCGAAAAATTTATCCATATTGTACAACTGCTGCTGCTACTTGTTGATATTTTGCCCAATGCACATTCTTCTTGGTTATATCTTGGATGGTCAACTGATGTCAAGATTAACCTTTAGCTCTTCAAATATACGCAGAGATACAATGTAAAATCTATCACGTTGGTTTCATCAAAAGTGTTCCTCATATCATCACTTTTAACAAATTCGAAGTACTGTATATTTGTCAGAATATATCAGTCAAACTCGACGTGTTTGACCCATAAAATCAAATACGGACATCATAAATGGAATTGATGGATAGCATGAAGTCTTAGGTGAACTGCATAACTTGGCAATTGTACATCTACCTGTTTTCTCTCTTTTTTTTTTGCTCTGTGTTAACTCTACCTGCCTTTTCGTGTTTCTTTCAGCTACTTTGTATTTTGCTCCTACCTTTTTTAATACTTTATGGTTACTGAACGCAATTTTTCTGGGAACAAAGGCTCTGATGTTGTATTCATAGTCTAGTCGAGTAGAGGCATGTCTTACGACCATCTGGGACTGGAAGTCGAATTATTGTAGGGAATTCAAGTAAATCCATTAGAAACAACCTATTTGTCATAAGGCTGTTCATTACACAGTTTCTGACAAAAGCAGCATTTGACAAGTCCCACTCTGAGTGTAATGATCCCTATCTCACCGATATTTGGCTATCAGCCTCTCAGTGAATTCATTTTGCTTTTGCTCTCTTGTTTGGATGAGATAGCTGATCGACTGGTGCGTATGAATGTACCATCTAATATATTGTATGAAAATTTGATATGCCTTGTTTTCCTGAGTTCTTTGTGACTAGTAATAGACTAACTTACTGCTACTCATACTCATTAGCTGTCCTATTGTTGAAGTTTCAGTTGCTTCTGTATTTTAGTTCAGTGTTCTACATTTTGCAGGGATGTTGTATCAGGAATTGCTCATCTGCATGAACTCGGCTTTATACATCGGGATGTTAAACCTCAAAATGTTCTGATAATTAAAGATAAATTTTTATCTGCCAAACTTTCAGATATGGGTATCAGCAAACGCCTTGTTGGAGATATGTCTTCCTTAACACAGCATTCAACTGGTGGGTATTCGTTTAGTTAGCGTGTGCCGTTGCCTCTAAACATAAGACAAACATTTGGAACATCTTTATCTTAGCCCTTGCTAGATCTCTCGTCACTCATTGAAAATGCATACCCAAATCTGATATATCAGAGATTAAATGCCTATAAGCTAATACCTTATTGGTTTGAACGTAGGGGTCGGGAGTTCAGGTTGGCGAGCACCTGAGCAAATTCTTCAAGGCCGCCAAACACGTGCGGTAGACCTATTCAGTTTAGGCTGTGTACTCTTCTTTTGTATGACAGGTGGTAAACATCCATTTGGTGATGTCTTTGAGCGAGATGCAAATATTGTGAAGAACCGACCAGACTTATTCTTAGTGGAGCATGTTCCAGAAGCTGTACATCTTATTGTTCATCTACTCGATCCAAACCCAGACTTCAGGTGAGGACTTACTTTCATTCATTTTTAAATTGTCGTGTGTTCACGACCTGTCATGTTTTACATTACATTAATGTTTTTGTCAAATTTTTCCATTTCCAATGGAGCCAAGGCTCATCATTCTTTGGCATGTATCGTGTGGGAACAATGCAAAATCAAAATATTTAAGTTTGTGCATGAAGTAGTGGTTTAGAATGTTGTTTGCTTCTGTAACATCTAATATGCACTTTTTTGTTTGTTCAGCCTTGATCCCAAATTGCTGAAAGCTGACAGTTGAATGTTGATTTTTTTTTCTTTTTTTGGCAGACCCAAAGCTGCCGAGGTGCTCCATCATCCATTATTCTGGAACTCGGAGAAGAGGCTTTCATTTCTGCGAGATGCAAGTGATCGGGTAGAATTAGAAGATCGGGAAACCGATTCCGAGCTGCTTAAAGCACTAGAAGCCACTGCTCCTGAGGCTCTGGGTGGAAAATGGGATGACAAGCTTGAGCCTTCATTCCTTAGCAACATAAGCCGCTACAGGCGGTACAAGTATGATAGTGTCCGCGACATGCTTCGTGTTATACGCAACAAGCTGAATCATTATCGGGAACTCCCAACTGAAATACAGGAAGTGCTGGGGTCTGTTCCCGAAGGTTTTGATAATTACTTCACAGTTCGGTTTCCAAAACTACTTATTGAGGTTTATGGAGTGATATATGAATATTGTCGGGATGAGGAGTTGCTCGGTAAGTATTTCAAAAGCAGCCTGTTATGATCCAACTCCAGCTTGAAATTCACTTGTACAGCATTTGTTTTTTGCCTTTCTGTACTAAAGTCTACTGTAGTGATTGACTGTAAATGGCAGTCATTATTGCTATGCTTCCAACTTGTATCGTGGTGTAACACCAGTGATCAATGAAGAAGCTGACTTATGTATCAACCTATGGCGCTCATGTATGTAATATATCGATGTTTTACTGAACTATACATATACTCATATATGATGGATTGTAAGAGTCCTTTATAATATCGTCTTATCGTTACATCAATGCTTGCGTATTCACATTCAAATATACGGGTATATGAGTTGAGTAGGTTGCACTGTAAATTTTATAAGACAGGTATGTGTTGGTCGATCAGCTGCATGTGCAAAAATGTACGTATTGCTGTGTTTCTTTAAAAAGTGAAACATTGTCCTGCTTTTAGTCTGCACAAAGTTTCTTTTTTCTGGTTTATTCTGGCTTTCAATTTACGCTTTTCTTTTATTACTCCTACTCATTGGTCACAAATTCTTGTTTAAGACGGGCCTATCCGTTTTAAGCTTAAAATGACTCAAATAAATAGATTAGACAAAAGCAAATTGGTAGCTTATCTGTGAATTCCTTGGTATATCATTAGGGGACATGTCTAATATACCCGGTACTGAGTAATTATTCAGAATTCGACTTTTGATACATCAGCTTAGGTGTGTCGAATGTGATGTAGTTAGTAGACGATTTAGTGAGTCATTTCACTTCATAGCATCATAATATCCTAAAGCAAAACGATTGTGCCGTGCATCTTTGACAAAATTGAAAATAGAAACAGGCAGTTGATTCTTCGGATAATAATTTCTGAACAATGTAGAAGTTGAAGTCTGATTATTTGAGACTCGAACTATGACACTGTTGACTACTTCCTGCCCCGCTTTTTGGCACACAAGTGTGACCGGATGATGAGCCTCACCATTTCAATATTGACATAAACACATCCCCAATGCATAAACGGACCAATTTCAAGTACAGAATATTGAGCATTTTCGAAAAATAGGAGGGCGTATTATATTAACTTTGTTAAAAGTTTCTTTTAACTTTCACCTACAGATGCTTTACATGAATCTGAGCATGTTTAACTATGACTAAGAGAGAGAAGATGATTCAATCCAAAACTGAGACTTGAGCTAAATACTAAACTCGCTGTCGCCATCCCTGGAGGTCGGAGTTTGCCGACTCCTTGGGGTTCTGTGGAATTCTTCATTCCGCTCTTCGCCCAAAGGCGAATCTTCAACATCCCGTCTTTGCTTTCTTTTCTTCTTTGACGGGTCTTCTTTCTCATCGATCAGTGATATCAATGTCCTGAGCCGTTTCAGGCTAGCATTACTACCAGCAATATCAGAAACGACTTCTGTCTTCGAAACATGGCGAAGCTGTCGACAAATACGCGTGAAATATATAGCAAGAGCCACAACACATGCAAACCCACTAAGTACAAAGAGGCCTAAGAAGCTCCTCAGGTGAAGCTGGCTTGACTCAATCTCCGTGTTGTCCTGACTGCAGCCACTTGTTGTCAACCACTTGTCATGTATCCGCTGGAGATCCCCGTTCTCTGATAGCTTCAGAATTGCGGTGGACATGTCCGGAGCCAGTGGAGAGTCCCGGGGAAATGCCTACAGGAACAAGTTTAGCCAGCCAACAGTTATGATTAAAAACATCAAACAGTTTGCAATTTTGAAAAAGCTTTTGCCAAAGAATATACTCCATAGCATTCTACTCGGACGTATCAATATTTAACCTGACCCGACATACTGACCCACATACCTGACCCAATACGTTATAGGGGCCATGAACCAAAGTTGATTTTGGGTTGAATAGACAATGCATTTGGTTGCTTGCATATATATACACGACATTCCTTCTAAAACGACATGATACTTAGACACTACTGTGGACAAGAACGTGAAATGTTTCACAAGAAGTCGTATCCGACACCTAGACACTAATTTTAGGCCCAAAACATGATTTTTTGGGACAAAATAGTTGTCCAGACAGTCCGACTCTCACACAAACATATTTGACATTAGCATCCGCTTTTATTTCTCTGGTGGAAGGGGATAGATGGGAAGTTCGAAACTTACAAATCCCCAGCCGCTTCTGGTGAACTCGGGACCCACAATCCGAAAATCACAATGGGTTGAGAGGAAGAGCTGTACATATGGAAGTTCATCAACCAGAGCATCAATATGACCACTTCGAAGAGCAGTGGCATATGCTTCGGGTGAATCGAGTTGAACGAGCCTGGATGGGGATATGCCGAGTTCCTCTGTTAGGTAATTGTGTGCATACGAACCAACTTGGAATCCTATTCGTTGATTACCAGCTTTCAGAGAGTCAATTCCTTTAACTGGAGACGACAATTGTTGCACGGTGAGAATCGAGGTCAAGCTTGCTGTATAACTTGAGGTGAGTATCAAGACCACAAAGAGCCATATGATTATCACCATTCTTGCAAGGCAACTAAGAGTATTCTCCTCTACAATCCAACATAAAAAAGAAAATTTAGTGTGAATAACTATAAATTCAAGCTTAAATCATCACGAGTTCACGACATCACAGGTAACTTACTATGCGAAAACGTCAATGTTGAAAAGCTGAACCTGCAATGATGTAAAGAAATATTTATCAGAATCGAGATCTGTAAAAGAGCGTCCTTCTCCAAGAGATATACTCTAAGAATTGCTAAATAAATCACAGCTCGAACATGTCATGTCATTAACTTTTCTTTCCTCATAAAAAAATGCGGCATAATGTAGCATTACAACTATGGCAGCACTTGATATTAGGCTTAAGGGGGAACCATAAAATACAATGCACAGAAGATCTCTCATGCTTCATATACCAAAACGACTATTTTTAGTTTTTCATATTACCATTTCAAACAGTTGTAAAAATTGTATACGGGAAGAAAATTACTTGACGTTCAACAATCAACAATGAAAACAGTCTAAATGCAATGAATGGAGTTCAACAATATTGGTGGCTTGCACTTACCATAGTATAGTTATGAATTGTCTCCTTGGAGAGCCTCTGAACTCATCATTTATCCTATGCTCCAAGATCCACACAACGACTCCAATAGAAATGAAGGAAATAACGATGACAGCCCACATCAGGGGTGAAAACGGCCGGAGAAAGGCCCAGGCTCCTGAATTCAACTTTTTAAATGGTGCGACCACGACCAATCCAGATGAAGTAAATGGCTGTGTAAAATCGACAATTTTGGTCCTACTTGTGACAATAGCAATATCACCAACTGCAGCATCAAAGTTCTACAAGAAGCGGAAAATTATTTTCAGAATTTTGCAAAACAACTACTCCATCTATTACTCTGATATTTTAGGATTTCTTTTTGGGGAGTTTCTTTGATATCTTCCGATCACCTTTTCAGGGATACACTTTTGACATAAATGACCAAGCTAACCATCGACTAACCGACTATTGTACCTCAAGATTTTTTCTTCCTTTTGATTAAACCTTGAACCGCTTTTCTGTTGGAAGGTATCAAAGAAACCGGGAAAAATATATAGAAAATGGCATAATGCACAATAAAACAATGAGACTCACCCCCGCTGCTATCATATTCACAAGGTCGGTGTAGTTTGGATTTTTAAGACCATCTCCAAAGGCAACAAATTCATATGGAACAGGGTATGGCAACAACTTAACAGCGGCTTCAAACACATCAATGCAAAATCCGTGAAACGTCTCATTAGTTCCAGGCACTCGAGAAACAAAATCTTTGAAACTCGCTCGATTAGGAACACCAATCTGCAATAGTTTCCCACTATTCGGGAAAACCCACCCACGAGGCACAGTGGTAGTGCCACCTGGCCAAAATACTGGGTATAACTGTTGATTGGCACTTGACAAATTAGCTGGTCTACTGTACAGAGTCTCTGGTGGTCGAACTGTTAAGCCAGAATAATTAGACCAATAACCCACCGTTCTGAACCCAGTCCCGATCACATTAATAATATCAAAAGCTGGATGGATTAGTGACCTGTCAGAATCAAAGCTCACAGGACCTGTCAAACCTACGAAATTGCTCTTCAGTATATTGCTCATTAAAGCTTGTCCTCCATCAAAGACACGCAGTTCTTCGAGGTGAAGTCGACTCTGATTTAACGAGCGTAATTTAGGATCGCTAGAAAATGAGATATTGCCACCTTTATCAAGAAATGCACTAATGGCATGTGCAAGTATCCAAACCGAATCATAAGCATATAGTCCATAAGCATTTAGGCCCGGACTACCGCCGCTCAATTTTTTCCAACTAGATGTGAAATTTCTTTTTCTATCTGAATCGATTGAGTGGGAACGTAAGGCTAGAACTCCTTGTATCGAGCTCATGTAAGTAGACGGTAGTGGAGAATTGGAATCAAGATCAGATGAAAGCCAATCGGTTGATATCCAAACATACCCATTACTCATCATTTGCATATACTTTGCTGCGTCGAAGACTAAACGGCCTGCAGCAGGTGTTAAGTGCAGGACAATAACCCGAGATTCAAGCATTCCAACCGTCACGAGAACATCCATTACACTACTCCGTGTGACGCCTTCTGATGGAAGAGCAGCTTTATAAGAGATTTTACAGCGCTTGTCCGCAAGAGCATCATCAAGAGCTGCAACACCGTTTCTTCCATGATCGTCATCATTGTATATTGCTATGACCTGCCTCCAACCATAATACCCTACAATATCGGAGATAGCAGACATTTGGTACGTATCACTGTTTGTGGTTCTCACAAAGTAGGGGAACTCTAGTGGAGTCAGAGTTGGGTCGGTGGCTGCAAATGATAGGAGCGGTATCTGGAGCTCACTTGCAACTATACCAACCATATGAGCGACAACCGAGGACTGGGGGCCAATAATTGCTACAACCTCTGTCTCCATGATTTGCATAGCTGCAGCATTCAACAATTTTCATAGCACATCTAAAATGGTATTCACACCAAAGCCACTCATATTGTACTATTGTCAACCGATATCAACTTTACTAAATATATTTTTTTTAAAATATATACTAATTACTAATTTATCTTTTACATATGGTATTCCCTCTGTTTCATGTGATGGTTTACGTTTGCAGTTGGAACGGCATTTAGGAGGGCACTTCAAACTTCAAAGCGGGGTTGGAAGAATACTGTGCAAGTGAGTTACGGAGTACTATTCTAACCATGTGTCCCTCAAGATTCAAGACTCAAGAGCACATGTGTTGGTCTCTTGAGTTTTTTAAGGGTTTTTGGTCGACTGCCATGATAATTGATCAAATGCAATGACTTGAAAAGGAACACAAACAATCAAACACTTGAGCAATTTGAAAATAGTTTTTTGGATAAGTAAAGCATGACAAATTTTGGAAAATTAATGGTTGAAGTTGAAATGTCGACCGCTTAAGTCAAATGGAGACAATATGAATGGGATGGAGGTAGTACTATCCGGCATGTCAGGCGCTAAACACCTAAAGAGACCAAGGAAAAATACCTTGGATGAAGCCCAAAAACCCATTGCAAACTGAATCGCGCATTGTTAGCTTAAGTTCAGTTCCTTTTAAGACATTGGAATCAGAGTTGACATCATTGACGGCTTTCTCAATAGCAATCTTGGCAACTTTTCCAATGGTGGAGTTGAAGGTGAAAAGCGCCCCAATGTGAACAACGGTGGGCCTTGCTGCGCTACTAGGTGCTCCATGCAAAAACACACTTACCGAGAGGACCAACAGCAGAAGAAGCCAAGAAGATACTTTCATTTTTAAGTCTCAGATGTAATGACTCGCTTTCCACCACAAAGAAGCTTCCAGCATCCAGAAAGCAATATAATATTGAGGCATGTCAATCAAAATTCTGAAAATATAGAACGAAACATTTTGTAAGAGCCTCAACACAGCCAATACAAAGCTTAGTATTTCTAGAGTTCAACCACCAAGTTCGGGATGGATTGTTGTGGTTTCTCTACGCCTACGACACCAGAATATCGAACTATAAACTACACAAGGCACGAGAAAAAGGCACACCGGCTAATAATTAATTGAATCCCACAATGAGAAACATGAATCCATCAACTATTAACATGACAGAAACAACAACACTAGACACGAAAAGTCTGAAATGAATTGGGGTCGGCTAAAATGAACTGCTAGTATCGTAAAAACACTAACTATGATACTAAAAACATACAATAACATTATAATCTTTCAAGTGACAAATGAGTGAGCAAAACCCATGACCAATTTATTCCAAAAAAAAAATAGACATAAACCCACACAAGTTGATAAACAAACAGCAGTTGAATCACAAGATTGCTATCAAAAAGTGAATAAAAGCTGAAAATAAAATAATCCTACTCAAGTAAAGCATAGTTGTACACAAAAAGTAGTTGCAGCATCAAATTCCAAGCTGAAAAGACTGTCTAAGCATCTATTATCATTAATTGAATAATATAAATACAGTAAAATCCAGACAAATAAAAACGTAAATTCTCAAATAAGACCAGTTATACGTGTACGACCATCTAAATCTAATTTGACTAAAATATGACCCTTATGATGCTTATCGATTGCAAGCATTATAATGGTTTAATATTAGTCAATAATCTGTCGTACACGTACAACAATCTCGAATTACTCGAAATAAAATATGAAGGTAGGCAAGCAACTTGACATATGAACCACAGAAACAAAAACCTAGAAATTAAAAAAATCATTTGTTTGGCATAATTAACATATCATATGAATTATTATGGGAATCCTCAATTTAAGTACATACCTACATCATTTCTTAATAATGTTGTTTAGTCAAGCAAATTGACTTCTACACTTCCTTTTATAAAAACACATAAATTTTTATGTACGTCGAGTGTAACACGTCACTGTACACTCTAATCAATAAGAAAATTAGAATATACGGTATACCTAAGAATTTTTTGTAAAAACGTCAATATGATGTTCCACTTTCCTTTTTTTTGTCCATAAACTACGGTGGTTATAATTTATTTTACATTATTAAGGTAATTTTAGTGTACTGAAGTGAAAATTAATGACTACGTGTACTTTTCACCCCATTGTCAGTCGCATGTGCTCTCCTAAAAAACCGATGTATTAGAGGGACATTGTCACATTGCTAAGAAGAGGTGAGGGGAGTACATATACCCCACTACACCAATTATTTGGTGAAATAAAAGACAAAAATTAAATTTAAACAGAAATTTCGTAACACTCATTTCAAAAATTTATTAAATAGATTTAATTTAAAAGAAATGTTATATACAACCCCGTAAATTTTCACGGGTCTGACACCGCTATTATATAAATGGTCAGATAAAATAAGCCCATAACACAATTAAAGTGACTAAAATAATGAGTATATAATATTAGGAAAGAAGATTCACCAAAATCCAGCATAAGGTTCGATTCGGGTTACGATCCTTGGCCCATGAGAATGGAGCAAACTTCTATGACAGTTGTTTAGGTGTCGGGGCGGTG
This sequence comes from Gypsophila paniculata, assembly GCA_032274805.1. Classification (NCBI taxonomy): domain Eukaryota; kingdom Viridiplantae; phylum Streptophyta; class Magnoliopsida; order Caryophyllales; family Caryophyllaceae; genus Gypsophila; species Gypsophila paniculata. The sequence goes on along the minus strand of JAUEKU010178330.1, from coordinate 757 downwards.
GACACCTTGGTCTCGACGAAAATAAAGTGATGATTTGAAATGATTTTATTACTTGGAATCAAATAATGAATGAAGTAGCCAAGTTGGGAAAAAAAAAAAAAAAAAAAAAGATCACAAGAAAATGGGAAGATAATGAAATGAAGTGAAGGGGTGTGAAAGAGACATAGAAAAGCCTGAAAGAGGGCAAGATTTAAGTAAAATAGTCGACTTCTTTTTTGGACCGTCTCTCCAAATTTAAATAAGTGGAAAATAAAAAATTATTGAGGAGATGGTTAAAAAGAGATTGTTTGTGTATTACAAAATACTTCATGTTCAATTTGATTTATCTAAGTTTTAAATAATTTTTAACGCTTTTAAAAAAATTTGTTAAATGTCAAAAGTTAGACCGATAGAACAGAGTACTGCTCCCTCCAAACCACAATCTTCTTCCCACTTTTTTTTTTTGATAATTCACAATGTTCATCCCATTTCAATTTTTCTTTATTTGGTAAAAAAAAATATCTTTACATTTGCAAGAATATCATCTCTTTTGTTTACTTTTGATTATTTTAAGGACAATTTATCAAAAATAATCTCATCTTTCACAAATCTTCTCAAAATAGTCTTACCTTTCAATATTTTAGAAATAATTTCACCTTTGTATTGTATCTTCCTAAAATGGGTCATTCATTAATTCATGGTTTTTAATATGAGATTAAACTAATTTTTTTAATCTCATCTTTATTAACCATTACTTATCATTCTCTCTTATTATTCA
>JAUEKU010178309.1:0-10539 GCA_032274805.1 Gypsophila paniculata | reverse complement strand
TCAAAGTATTTTTATCACAAAAGAAGGGTGTTATAGACAAAATTGTAAACCTCAGGGGTACCGTGAGAATTATCCCTTTCATCAGTTTTATAAATTAATTTTTTCAGGTTTTTTAAAAGGACTAACAATGTTGGGAGCAAAATTGAAAGACTAGTGACAACTTGGGATCATTTTGAGAAGAGTGATATTTGAAATTAAAATTGGAAGAAAACCCAAATTTGAAATTATTATGGGGAAATTTTTGAAAAAAAAGGACTTACAATATTTGTGTAAGTTCATTTTTTATTTCTTTTTAACTACTTAACTAATATGTCTATAGTTAGTGTCAGTCTTACAATTTGGAACAAGTCTTGTGAAAGATCGTATTTCACTTTAAGATTATCTATAAATGAATACATTAATTAGATAGGTAAAGAAGAGAAATTCTTAGTTATATCTTGTTTATCATGTCAATGTATTCCTCAATCTAAGAAAATTATTAATGTTAGAATACTATAAGAATATGTAAATGAGGAGAGAAATTCTTATTTGCCATCGTGTAGGATGACATGGTACATTTGATATACCTAAAAGTTTTTCGATAGGGAGACGAAATAGTCTTCTACAGTTCATATTAACGTGTGCGCCAGCGCCATTATCCATGTATTAGAAAAACTGCTAAAATTAAGCAAGGAAGTAATTGTGAAAATTAAAAAAATTATTTGCAAAACGGTATTTCACTAAACATGTTAGAAACGAGTTTTCTTATACACAAAATATGATCACATTAAAACCGATAATGACCCTTTGTCAAGTAGTGTAGACATGTTCATATTTTATGTATCAAAAAATCGATAATTTATTTTGTTATCAGACCTGATGAAAAACTAATAGGAGAAGCACAAATTCTTACTCCCTCCATTCATGTTGGTTTATAACATATAAGAATCACACAATATTTAAGAAAATACAAAAGTATAAGGATATAATCGTCAAAGTCTCAAGTTGGCTCCACTTTATGCAAGCAGGTACTTTAATTTGGAGTGGACCCATACACTTTATGCAAGGGTATTTCAATATTTTTAGGGACATAAATTACTTAATAAGAAAATGTAGTAAACCAAAATGAAGGGACTACAAAAGAAAATGTGGTAAATCTAGATGAAAGGAGAGAGTATTTAAGATGCGTATATCCGTCTTAAGCTTAAAACGAGTCGAATAGTGTGAATAAAACAAAAGCAAAAAGCATAAGGAAAAAAAATTTGTCTCGTATGCATATGTGAGATAATACTTGATTTGTTTTATTGTTAAAATGGATAATCCATTTTGAGACAGACTTATTGTATGAGAAGGCGCGGAATCCTGCACATTGTGCAAGTGTGTGAAACCCGGCAAAATGGGGAATTTAATTAAGATGGTCGGTTCACAATTATCATGATTATTACTCTCCTTACACACTCACATAGTCACATGACTCACAGTCCCTAACGGCTATATTATTATTCCACTCTTTTATTCAAACACCCCAAAATTCACTCCTCATCATCACTCATACGCTCCCCTCTTCAATTTTATTCTCCATTTATATCTTTAATTTCTTACCTTACAAATTATTAAAATTATTATTATTATTATTATTATTATTATTATTATTATTATTGTTATTATTGACATACTATTTTCGTACAATGGAGTCACCCTCTAAAGTTATCCAGCATGTCCCCAAGGCATCCTCCGACCAACTCCTCCGAAAGTTCGCTGAAGTCGACGACTCGGGTTCCGAAACTGAGAAGGGTCGGAACTCATCGTCGTCTAAGCGACAACGATTTGAGAGGAAGAAGAAGAAGACGACGAAGACGACGGGTGATATTGGTAATGAAGAGGAGATGATTATTAGTCCATGTAAGGAAAGTAGTAGTGGTAATTATTTAAGTGGGAGTAATAGGAAGATTGAGAGGAAATCATTGCTTTCTAAAACGAAGAAGATTAGTAAGAGGCGTTTATCGAGAAGTTTGGTTAAGCAACTTGGGGTCTCAAGGTCATCACATCCTACGTCTTGTAAGCATAAGTCTGTTATTTGTGCCATTGAAAAGGTATTTCATTTCTTTTATTTTATTTTATACCATCTTCCTTTTAAATTTGTTTATCTTTATTTTTGGATATAATGAAAGCATATTTGTCATTTATTTGTATAAAAATATACTCCCTCGTTCCAGTAATTTATTTATCTTTCATTTTGATACAAAGTCTAATGAGCGGGGTTGAGGGTCAATCATTAATTGACAATTGAAGAATAGTAGATGATGGAGTCAAAAATAGTCATTAAATGAGTGTCTAAAATAGAAAGATAAACAAATGAATGTCACACTCAAAATAAAATATGTAAACAAATGGTTCGAACGGGGAGAGAGTAATTCGATTTACAAATATTTGAATCTGTTTCAGTCATTTGTTTAGCTTTTTATTTTGGATGATACAAAATTAAAATAAGTCTAATTATCGTTCAAAATCATTTAAACAAAATCGACACCCTTCCAAATGAATGTTCGTTTTGGATCAAAATATTTTACTTGGAGTATTAATTTCGATTAACAATTTGAATGATTGAATACAATCACTCCCTCCCTTCTGTCCAGTCAATTGTTAACGTTTCATTTTAGTTACAAAAATAAATTGAAGAAATGAAAGAGTATAAAAGCAAAAACAAGGTAACTTAATATAGGGAAATCATTATAATATGGTCAGTTACATGTAAATTATATTTAAGTTGTATAATTCACAAAAATATAAGAGTTAATTATATTATTTATAGACCCTCAAATATTAACGTCAACAATTGATGAGGATGGAGGCAGTATATTATCGAAATAATTACATTACGCTCATAATTAAAATAAAAAATAAACATATATTAGTTAGGGGCGGACGGAGGGGGGCCGGGGGGCATGCCCCCCTCGATAAAAAATGTGCGATAAAGTTCAATAAACGAAATATAAGTTGTAGTTGACAAAATGGCAAAACCTTTGATTTGATGTATGCCTGTATGTGAGGTGCTGAGTTCAGTTCCCATTTTGTTCATTTTTTATAATTCAAAGTTTGCATTTAATATCCTATTGAAATTGTTGTTTTTTTTTTATAATTCTACAGCATATTACATATAATATTTAATGAAAAATTAATAATGTATTAATTATCATTATAAAACCTCGTTAATTAGGTGATTTCGACTTTATTAAAGTGAAAAAATTACAAAAGTTTAAACTTAACCAATCATTTTTGTTGTGTTTAATTTGTTTGACAATTTTTTTATACTTTACCATCGTTTATATTTTAAATTAAAGTTGCTATTATTGTATAATAGTTGAAGGTTAGTAGGTCATATATTGCCGTAATAAATTTTCAGACTAAAAAATTTTTCGAATCAACAAAAAAATTCCGCGTCAATATTATATATCAAAAAGTGTCCCCCTTATATCGATTTTCGGATCCGCCATTGATATTAGTATTTCGCATACAATGGTGAATACTACGTTTTTGACAGCTCGTCAATTATTCATCTATTTCAGCGAGTTAGGCACATTGACCCACGTTTCCATTTACCAAAGGTGATGCGAGTAAAATTTAAAAGTCGACAAGTTTATTTGGGGTGCGTTAAGAGTAGAAGATGATACAATCGGGTCATTCGAATTGGCTACGGGTCGAGAATTAGGATGTTTAGGACAAATTTGAATTCGTGTTTGTATGGATCGAATCGGGTCATTTATGATTTATGTGTGAGTATGTTCACTTGTGTGTGTCCTAATTTAGAGACCATATTATACGCCGGACCGATCTATTTGGATTTAGGGTTATATTTGGGCTCGTATGTTTGGATATTATTCATGCATAGTCAAAGACCATATTTAAACATATTCTATATGTTTTTAGTATACGAACCCAAAATTCCAAGGGGCCCAACATTTTGAAAAGCCTTATAATCTAGAAAAAATAAAGTTTAGGAGTAGTGTGAATTTTTTCAATAGCCCAGCGGAGATAGAACCTGAATTTTTCAAGTTAATTGCCCAGGCTCGTTTCTTATTGGTGTTTTGTTTATGGAAAATTATACTCCGTAATTTTTGATTTACGATATATATGAAGTACATAATGTTATATATAAGAGGCCTCATATACAGTTTAGAACCGGGCCTCCAGATTTATAACAACGGGCTACGGCCCTGTACATAATGAAATTAGATAACATCGAATCAATTGTATCATATCTAGATAAAGGGTGATTATAAATTACCCATCAATCGTTTTATTTATAGCTATAGGTTGTTCATGCATTCATATGCATGATTGATACAAAGGGATGACAATGTCTACAAAAGCTCGAGTACGATTAATTAGAGAATTATAGAAGAGTAGTGCTAATTAAATAGTGCACCACTACTAATTAATACTGCGCATAATAGTATATTCCCATCAGTGCCTCAAAGTAATGCACCGTGCTGCTGTTCATGCAAGATTCAAATACACCCAATTCGTACCCGAATATGAAATCATTTATAAACGAAAATTTATCCGCACCGATGGTCCCCATGATACCGTCACCCATTTTTCTTTTACACGAGTATATTTTTAGGTATTTGTGTAGATTTAAAATTAATCCGATTCGATAAGTTATAATTTCGATCCAAATTCGACTTTTGTTCGAATAGAGTTACCCGAATATGAATCTAAATTGACCCAAACCGGTCAAATCAACCCCTATCTAAATAATTTGATAAATACACCTAAACCATACCCAAACTTGAAATAATTTCAGCCAATCTGTTTCAAATTTTCAATCCAAATTCAAAAATACATGAATATAACTCAACTTAATCTGACTCGACTTGTACTCGATCTAAATAACTCGTTTGCCTGGTCTATGCGTGTAGACATTTGCTGATCATAGGTGTTGTGTACTCAGTTCTGGATTTAAACAGGTTGTAGGGACAATTGTCTACTAAATCATGAAAAAACCGATACTCTTAGTCAAATTTCTCAATTTTCTTTCTAAATTACCTTTTGTATTAGTATTTCATACCCATAATGATTTACGTTTCCTTAAAATTAACCTCAAAATACAACCCAATTAACGAACGTTTTTTACGAGATGTTTTTGAAGTATTTTTTTACTGCCTGATGTGTTAAGGATTTTAATGCTTCTTTACTAGTTTTAATGATCTTTACAAAAATATCGAGTGATTTTAACCTTCGTAAAAAATGGCCGAATTTTATTTTGAAAGGATATACTAATAGTTATGTGTATTTTGAGATTTATTAAAATTTGACGTATCTTGAGAAGACAATATATATAATTGAATGTATTCTTATAAAATTTTCCTATATTTTCCCTAACTATTGAAGTTTAAGTTTGTATAATGTTGCCATTATTTTTTATTTTTATTTTTTTTTTTTGACAACAATGTTGCCATTATTTGAAAATGTGTTAGATGAATAACAATATTGTTATCTATTGACAATGTAGACATGGAGTAAAGTTCTCAAAGGAGCATCTAAAGTTTTCATGGAGAAGCATTACAACCGTCACAGGATATTAAATAGTGACATCTTGTAGGTGGACTACTAAGAGGTATCTAGGATATTTAGAGAATGTACCCAACTATTCTGTAAAGAAGACTTAATTCATCCACCTTTTTTTTTACTAATATCAATGCCATTTGTGTCATTCTTTGGTTAATTCTTAAATCATAATATAATCTTTGTGGTGTTTCCGACTTGAATAAGCTTTGTCAAATAACGTCTTTCACTTTTAATGTCATTTTTAAAGTGTAAGACATGTAATAATGAAGTCGATCATATTAAACAATTACTTAAAGAGAAAAGAGAAATGATCTTTCACAACTAAGACGATTTTTCATGAGAGTTTGTGCTCATACTTTTGCAAAATTAATATAAATACGACATATCACAAGTATATAACTAATTATCGTTAAAACAAGAGATAATGAAACCACAAAGCTTTGTAACAGATTGAAGGAAATTTTTGAGTGAACTATTTTATTACCAATAAATTCAGATATTTGAGACATTTAATACTGTCATATAGAGGTTATCAATAAGAGTTGAATCAAACGGATTGAATTAATTAAACTAAACTAAAATTAAGTCTCAAAGAACCGTTCTTATATGTTGTGCTTATTGAAGCCAAATTTTACACGGTAACTCAATTTGATTAATGAGAGTATTAGCGATCTACTTGTTATGGCGTTTGGACGAGTTTTACGAACGTGATGTGAACGAAAAGACAAAAAAAAATAAGAAATAAGACAACGATTTGATGACGTGGGTAACCCTAGATAAAGAGGGAAAATCCTCGGGGTAGATTGGCTCTCGCCAAATATTCCATTAGTACGTCATGAGGACGAATTGAGCGTTACAAACTACAAATAATCAATAATGTTTGTATGATTTAAGTGAGACTTGGTGGTGTATTTTGCTTGAGAAGTAGTGGTGTATGTATGCTGTTGTGTGTTGATCCCGTGAATAAATAGCTGCATTTGCTCTTATATCCTCATTCAAACGGGCCTTTTAGGGTTTCCACATGCTTAAGGCGTCCGCGCGCCCTATTCTGACGCCTTGACCCCCCAAATTTTGGGAATTGTTGCTAACTTTGTGCAGCCTTTTCTCCCAAGTTTGTTACTTCCTTTGTGCTTCATGAGTGATCCGTGTATTATTTGTTCGACCAATCCCCTTACGCCACCTCGGCGATTTTTGTCTCCCCGATCGCCCAATTACAACTTGCCACGTCACGTCGTCACCCTTGTTCTCCTCAAATTTTGGCCCAAACAGTGCTTGTTTTATGCATTTGTCTCTCTTTTCCTTAACTACACCCATAACTGAATTACTTTCAAACTTATCGGACAAAAAAAAAAAATAATCCTACTCCGTATTATTTTTTTTAGTTGGAAAGTAGTCTACTTGACTATTTTTCATTCAAGAGAGATCATAATTTTTGTAGCACCTTCCTTACCAAGTCAATAGTCTAAGTGATTACTTTAATAGGTCGTGGTTGTTTGAACAAGGACTTATTTTCCTAATTTTGTGATTACTTTAATATGTCGTGATTACTTTAATAGTCTTCCACTTTGCTAGTGTCATTCCATTCTTCCAACTTTGACAAATTCATCTCATATTGGAAACAACTGAAATAAATTCAAGCTTGACTTCTACACAAATAGGCTATCGTTTATGGAGAAATAAATTAATTAATTAATTAATTGTTCTGAACTTCTGATCTCATAGTCAACAATTATTTTAACAACTTCTTTCATGTACTCTATTGTTCAATTATCTAAAGTATCACCCATGTAAAAAAATTGTTACCATGCGTCTGACGATATGTTTGTGAATATAAGGTGACTATTTTAAAATTCTAAAAGTTGTCACAATAATTATTAAAATGGTAAAAATAATTAAGCTTTAAAGTAATAATTTTTCTCATAAATGAACTGTCGTATGGATACGATCATACGACCGTCGCACAATAGAATTACTCCTAAAATTATAACTCGCGTGTGATAGTTGTCTAGTTGCTGTATGTTAGCGATTCCGACTTACCATCGTTTAAATTCCTATTTCCATAATAGCGATTTGTAAAATTATTTTTTCTGTTGCCGTTATTAGTTTACTCTGTATTTATTTTATTTTAAGAATAAGGTAAAGTAGTCGTATTTTTTGTACAAATATATAATTTGATTCAAAAAATCAATTAGAGGAAAGTGGAATAGAGTATGAGCTAGTGTTGTTGGATGCTAAGCAAACCGAATCACATTTTTTATCATGAAAAACTTAGGCTCATTACCAAAATAAAAAACTAAATAAAAGACTAAAAAAATGAGAGATAAAAGATTTATATATTGAAATTCAAGGCGTTGAGACTCTCTGTCATATTTTGTGTCTCATATCTTATTCCACTCATTTTTCCTTTTAATACATGCATGATCAATTTAGTTTGCATCATCAATTTGATTATAGATCAAAATTAAAGGATAACATAGTGGAGATATAAGATGAAAAAATAAAATTTAGGATACATGAACGCAACAAAAATCAAGTGCATAGAGGGAGGGGATGGCCTGGCACAAGGCACAACACTGCCCATCTGTCGGTCAGCTCTACCTCCCATTTAGAAAGGCTTACGGGAAACTCCTTAGTTTCTTTTATTAACCGTCTTGTGATAGGTTGTTTATTAACTAGCTCAAGTATTATAATTTTGTCCATTATATACTCTCTAACACTCTTTTTGTCCAAATCAATTGTTAACAATTTGGTTTTTGATTGATAACAAATTTTCAAACTTAATTTACTAGCTCAATTCTCGTGCAAAGTTGCACGGGCATATTTAGAAACATTTAATTGTTTGCTTGGAATAAAATATAAGTGAAAAATTGATAATTCTAACTACGGTAAATAGCATGACGTTAGATAAATCTATATAATAATGATTATTTTTACAAATTTTTTAAAAAAACACTATCTTGACCAAGCACACATCATATTAGGGTCATGAACCCGTAATAAATATCTAGTTTAATTTGTACTATTTTTCAAATTTAAAGTCTAAACATGACCTGACACGCAAATTATGTATATATATTACTCCCTCCATTCAATTCAATGGTGTGCATGATGTCAAAGCACAAAGATTAAGAAAAGGTGATGTCATAACAATTAAAGGTAGGTTAAGGGATAAAGTTTGTGATTAAAGGCAAAAATTAAGCAAGTGGACACTAGCTTAAAATTTCAGAAATTCCCACAAAAAAAGTGTTGCAAGTGGGTGAATTTTGAAATTTTTATTTTCCCTCCAAACTTTTTACAGAAAAGGAGGCAACCTCTAAAACAACTCATCATTTCTTCTTTCCCAAAACAACAAACCAAAAAAAGCACAGAGAGAAACCAAAACAATAAAATCTGGTCAGCAAACCAGTCGTTCAAGGACAATCCAAACCGGAAAAAAAAAGCATGTGTGAAACAAATACAGCAAAGTGAGAGTAGACAGTGGAGACGCTTCAAGTTGACAGTGCATTGGTATGTCAAACCGTGAAAGTTTGGCATCGAACTTGTCTGAAACATAGAGACAAAATGTTGCCACATTCTTGCTTCAAAAGGCAACTGACGGAGTCTTAGAACGGGGCGCCGTCCACGAAGTAGCAACAAAATGGAGTGTGCACCGCAACACAGTGTCACGAATATGGGAAAGGGTCAAGAGTACTGCAGAGCAAAACGTCAGCCTCAAAGTGAGAAGCAAGAAATTTGGGAACAAGAATAGGCCACGTATTTATCCCGACTTAGAACTGATAAAAAGCCTGAGCTTCAGGGACAGACCCTCAATAGAAAAGCTGTCCAAAAATGTCAGCGTAAGTGTCGGGACAGTGCATTCGTAGGTGGTAGACGGACTACTAAAACCACATTCTAGTCCGTTGCACCCACAATTGACATATTTGAACAAGCTTAGCCGGATCAAGTTTGTCTCAACTCGATCGCGGTTTACCAAACAGTAAAGGGGGCAGATGAAAAGCCACAAACTTGAAGTTCAGGGACATGAGAAACACCATTCACATAGACGAGAAGTGGTTCTTTATGTCCTGAACAAACCAGAGGTATTACGTCGCCGAGGACGAGCCTCTACCTTACCGTGCATGAAAGTCGAAGCGATTCATAACAAAGGTTCTGTTTATATGTGCCGTGAGCTGGCCTGTCTACGGAGACGACGGCCAGCTCGAATTCAACGGAAAACTTTGTATTTTCCTGTTCACAAATGAGGAACCAGCAAGAAGATCAAGCAAAAACAGACCTGCGGGCACAATGGAGACCAAGGCATTGACCTCAGTCACGAAAGAAGTGACTAAAAAGTGTTTCATCGAGCAAATCATACCTGCCATAAAGGCAAAATGGCCCTCGACATGGAGTAAAGACATTTTCATCCAACAAGACAACGCGACCCCACACTGTGGTTGTAAAAAATTTGAAATCACGTTACAGACTCTCAAACCATTTAGGCGTTTCATCATTGAGTCTCGTCAATCAACAACTCAACGGCCGTTGAAGCACCAAAATGGTGGCATCTGAAAGGGAGCCAATCCAATTTTGGTACTATAATTACCAAAATCATTGAAGTTGGAGTAGAAAATCGAGTTCACAATCAAAAATGACAACATCAGTAACCAATCCAATTAAACAGCAGTAACCAATGCAAACAAACAGCCAGTTAAGATGAGTACAGTAGTCATTCTCAAGAACATGATACTAACGATAAAACAACAACCAAAACACACAACCAAAACACTCAAATAAAACAACATGAGTACAGTAGTCATTGTCATGAAAGACAAACATGATACTGACAATAACAAACAAAAAAGAAAAGTGTACGTAGTTAGTAAAGAGACCAAATTAAGACGATGTCCGAGGCCGTTTCTTTTCTCTTTCTGCATTGACCGTAGGCCAAACCTCCCTCCATCGAGGCAAGAACGTACAAACAAAATCAAAGCTCATTTTGTTCTCTTCAAG
>JAUEKU010178298.1:0-10539 GCA_032274805.1 Gypsophila paniculata | reverse complement strand
CTTCTATGCGACCGTCGTACGCGTACGACGGGCTCTTTGTGACAAAAAGTACCCATTTTAAGGGTTAAGGTACCTACTTTAAGGCTTAAAGTGACCAGTTTAAGACATGTCAAATTGGTCACCTTAAACCTTAAAGTAGGTACCTTAACCCTTAAAATAGGTACTTTTTGTCACGAAGAGCTCGTCGTACACGTAGACGGTCGCACACAAGACTTATTTACCATCAAGTAATAAAGTGTTTATGTTAGACCTGTCAAATGATGGTAGATCGGACGATTACGAGTTCGATCAATAATGTTCCGAGTAAAATAGGAGCCAAGTGTATTTTGGGTTCGGGTAATATACGGTTTGGGTGTATATGGGTCTCGAAAAATAGGAGCCAAGTGTATTTTGGGTTCGGGTAATATACGGTTTGGGTGTATATGGGTCTTAGGTTGGACTTGAGTTAAAATACGGGTTAATCAACGTCTATTCAACGTTATATTATTTTTTAATATTTTTAGGTATAACTGTATAATTTTTAAGGTTTTTTTTTTATAAGATACCTAACATTTACCCCAATTGTAATAAAGGTACCTAATTTTTTTTTCCCAGACATACCTAACCTTTACTAACTTGTTGTTAAAAGGTACCACAAGAAAAATTCCGTTTAAAAAGTCAATCTTCCGTCATTGACTAACGGAGGAAGACTTAATTAGAGTAAATTAACTCTTTTTCCTTTATTCCATCTACCAATTCTCCATTTCACTCTTTAATCTTTCATTTTTCAATTAATCTTATTATTTTCTCACATATTTTCCTCTTCATTTACCCCTCTTTTCCCTTCATTTCCATAATTTCTTTTCCTTTTACTTCCGGTTCTTTAATTTATTGCAAATCAACTCGTTTTTTCATCTAAGTGAAGCACTAGAAATGTTTTTATTGACTCTCCGGAAGTTAATTGGGATTACTTATGGCTGGGAGTGCTTTTGATAGCTTGAGATTGATCACAACTCAATATTTCTAATCAGAAGACGCCCTCCGAAAGGAAAGCACCCCTGGGCGAGACTTATTTAAAAGGCCCCTTATAGGTTCAATTTTGGGTACTTTATTAGATTATTGTTTATGAGATTTTATTTTGACGGGAATAGTGCCTCCAACTAATTCCACCACACAACAATTTGCTCCAACTAAAACATACCTAACATTTTAAATAGTAACTTCACCAAATTGAAAGCAAAAAGAGAGGAATATGCATGGTGGAAGATGAAATGGGGATGTGGGTCAATTGGTAGGATAAGTGAAAGTAAGAGTGAAAAATGAAGATTGGGTTAATGGGTGAAAATTAAAGAGGATTAATAAAATAAGAGTATTATAAAATGAATTTAAAGGAATAATTGGAGAAAAATTCCCAAAATTAGTAAAATTAAAGACAATTAAGCCTTCCTGTGTTAGTCAATGACAAAATATTGACTTTTTTGGACGGAAATATCATTTTGGTACCTTTTAACAAAAAGTTAGTAAATGTTAGGTATGTTTGGGCAAAAAAAAAGTTAGGTACCTTTCTTACAATTCGGATAAATGTTAGGCAAATTCTGACAAAAAACCCTAATTTTTATTAAAAAAATAGGATAAATGTATAAAATTGAACTAAAAGTTCCAGACGCAGTCTAGACTCATCGAACCCAAATATAAGTCTTCATTTTAGACTAATCGAGTCAAGTTAGATATAGAATTAGCTTAAGAGATAGATCGATTTTATTCTAGGCCCCCTTATTTTATTCTCTATATTAAAGTCGCTTTAGCCATAATTGAATTTGAAAAATCGTTTAAAAGAACGATTGGGGAATAAATAATACTTTGTGTTTAAATAGTCACATGATGAGAAATAAATATTATTTAATTTGAGTAAGAGTTTAGATTAGTCTAGACACTTTACGAACAGATAACACTAGGAGTCTCTTCTGCACGAGTACATTTATTACTTTTTGTTCGCTCTCTGCGAGGATATATACAACGATCCGCTGAATTTCATAAGATAACCTTCTCGAACCACCGAATCACCCATGTTCAAAATACTATTTTGTATATATGGGAATATTGTTCACAATGATTTGACATACTTATAAGTGCTCATTATTTTGTAAATTGCAAATGACATAAACGTAGTATAAAAGAAAATAGTGAAACAGAATATTATTAAGGATCCTTCATTCCTTCTTAGTGACATTTTTATATTATCCTAACATTGTATTAAAACAAAAAGGAAAGTTTTTATTTTATAACAGTGCTATTGCTCTTTGCTTAATATCTTATGCAGGTTGGAATATCTATTTTTGGTTATCATTCATCCCCATTGTGGTAAGTAAATTTAATACTTAAAGTTGTTATTTGGTATGGAAAATAACTTGCTAGATCGTCGCTGTTCTCAAGACATTAATTATGAGATGAGAGTTCAACTCTTAAATTTTCTTTGGGTGATAATAAGGACGATGTTGGGAAATTAGCGACCAATCTCCCCAAGCATAACAGTGCATTAACTGATAAATGAAATGTTCAAGAGTAAATAAACCACAAGTTAATATCACATAACAACGTACGATAACAAAATTTACAATTTAGATGAAATATACACTCAATTGCATGTAATGAGGAAAAAAACACAAAGTTTTTGTTCAAAGGGCTTATAATGTTGATGGCTAATGAGAATGATTATGACGTACTTCACGCAAAGTGAAAAAATTGTGAAAGATGAAGGGGTAAAATAAGTAGGTAAATGAAGGGCCAAACGAAAGACGGGATGAGAAAATGAGGGGTAAAAAAATTGAATGGTAGAAGAGTGAAAATGGGAGTATGATAGAGAAATGACGGAAAAACGAGTTAATAAAGTCGAACTCAACTTTGCTCCGTTAGTCACTGACGGAAAATTGACTTTTTTAACGGAAATTTTATTTTGGTACTTTTCAACAAAAAAATTTGTAAATGTTAGGTACGTCGTCTGGGAAAAAAATAAAAGTTAAGTACCTTTCTTACAACTTAGATAAATGTTAGGTACTCTCTAACAAAAACCCATAAATAAAATAGGATGGTGTTCTTTCCTACAACACTTTTACTCTTTCCTACACCACTTTTCCTATTTTATCCCTCTCATTTTTCCCTCTCTTTTCCTTTCTTTTTTTTTTTCCCTCTTTTCCATTTACTCTTCATTTTTTCTCTATTGACCTCATTTATTATTTTATTATTATTATTATTTTTTTCAATTTATTTTTGTTATTATTTTTTTAAATTTATTTTTTAATTTATTATTTTAGAAAAGCAAATTAAATTATCCATATACAACAATAATCAAAAGTGAAAAAAATAAAGAGAGTAATAAATAATTAAAAATAAAAATAAAAATATAACAAAAAACAAAAGAAATTAATTATAAAAAAACTCAATCATCACTATTCACCACCATGTCCATCGGCCACCCACCACCACAAACCACCCACTATCGACGCCGAGAAAAACTCTCCCTCCCAACCTTGCCTCTCTCCCCTCCACATGCAGTGGTAAAGACCCGACATCCCCTCCATCAACCCAAAAACCCTAATTTAATTTTAATTACAATTTTGTTAAAGAAAAGAACTCAAACTAAATATCATCACAAACGTAAGAAGTTTGAAATAAATAATTGATTTTATATCGTTTAAGTAAGGATTATTAGTCATATTCAATCAATTGAAAAGAATTGAAGAAAAAAATTGTAAAGAATTTGAGAGAAATTGTGTATAGAAAATTAGGGTAGGGGTGTAGAATGGAAGAAATAGAAAATAATTGTGTAGGATAGAGTAAAATAGATGTAGGATTGAGCAACTACGATAAAATATGACACAAAGTTTATCTAAGTATAATTATTAATGGTAAATATTTAAATAAAGTAAGACAAAAGTTGGAATGACAAAATCTGAAATGAGTTTGGGGATAAAGTGTATATTTTGAGTGAGTCTAAGTCTGAATCTAAGTCCGAGTTAGTGGAAAACTGATGTGGCAGAGTCTGAAGTTTGAAGTTGAGACTTGGGTTAAACTCAGCCTAAGTATGAGTCGAGTCTGAGCATGAGTCTGAAGCTCAAACTTACACATCATTTTCATGCATAAAGTAAACATTACTATTTATTTGTCTCAACTTGGGTCTTGGATTTACAAGACTCATGTCGAGACTCGTGAATAATTACTTGTGAGTAAAAAAGTGGACATAAATGGGACCCACTTTATATTTTAGACTATTTCGATTAATTTGAGGGATAAAATTGAAAAAAAATAAGTGAGTATGTGTTGAGTCTGAAAAATAAAATAATAATATTTTACCGTAGTTACACTCATATTGAGTCGAGGGATAAAATTAGTCTTATCTAAAGCTTAGTGTGTAAACTGCAAAAATAACGCATTATACAAGTCAATTAAGTTGATCAATATTGTCACACACAAACAAATTCAGATAGCACTGTAACAACACTCGATACATATACACATACACAAACATAATTAGATAGAGGTAATTTTAGTCACTTATGTTTCTACCGAGAAAAAATGAGATGACGTCACACTCAATGGTGATACTAACGTTAAATTTTCTTAGATATTATCTCTCTAATCTAGTTATGTCCTGTTACAGTTCTTACTTATTGTCGGCACGAAGCTGGAGCAAGTGATCACAGATTTGGCGACATATTTGGCTCAGAGGCATACAGTCATTATAGGAGACATCAAAATTCAACCTTCGAATGAGTACTTTTGGTTCAGCAACCCACACATTATCCTCGTGTGTATTCATATCATTTTATTCATGAACAACTTCGGTTTCGCCATTTTCTTCTGGACATTGGTGAGGGTTCATACTTCACCACAAAGTAGGATTCATATGAAAAAATTTAGTTTTAACTGACAATTTTGCACTTGTGCCACAGTTCAAATTCGGCTTCAGCTCCTGCATCATGGGTGACCCTATATATGCCATATCTAGACTTGCGGTCATGTAAGTTTTCGGTCTTCTTCTAAATACGTTGTTCGTCATCTTTTCATTTTCAACCATGATTTCGGAAGTTTTTTGCTGTGCCTTAGGCCTTGAACGCCATTTCTCTTTTGGAGATCTAACATACCTCTAGTCACAAAAACTCATGATGTTTGACCGTCTTGATCATTCACACATATAGTAATTATAAAACAATGACACACTGTGTCTAATTTTGCAACTGTTTATCTAGAATTAATCATGCAAGTACATCTTGTGTTGGTTGCAATACTGCGGTTGATAATCGCTTACTCGGTATTATGTTACAAAGAACCAGGCATCTTTTTACATTGTCATATTGTAAAATTTTAAGATTGTAACCATGGATTCAACAAAATGACTACTTTGATGATAATATGTCTAAGCAATTGTACCTTTTGATAAACAGAATATTAGAATAAAGGAATATTTCACACGAATATTCACAATTATGCATGATTTTCTCAAATTAATCTCAACTTTAATTATTCTCAAAATAAATCCAACTATTTAATGTCCTTCTCAAAATAAATTATAGCTATTTTTTACTAGTCGTTTTTGAAATTATTTTTTTAGTACTAATACTAGTTGAGCCCCGTGCGATGCACGGTTGATAAAAATGTGTGCATGTTTTTTTTTTGAAAGAAATCCTGTAATGAGTACGTAGTGTAATTTTGCTAAAATGATATATGGCTCGATTATATATTTTAATTATATCGACAATATTGAATAACGTTTAAAAAGATTATTCCTTAATTTTAGCTTATGGAAAAAATATTTAATTTAATATATATTGCAAACTCATAATTTATATAGATGTATATTTTACGTAATCATGAGAATAATTTACTCAATATGTATATTTTTAAAAATATAAAAATAATGACAAATATTTTATTATAAAACTGTTTTATTATACTTGTAAGTTATACTAAAATCACTTTTAATCATATTTATTATCATTAAAATAGGTCTTTAATAAGATTGTTTTGTTGGAAAGACCAACATAAAAATTAGAGAGGTCTCATTATGAATTTATAATAAAACCGTATATGAGAATTTGTGTTATTATTATTACCATTTTTTATAAGAATGCTTTCCTGTAATTAGTTTTTTCATTAAGATTTCATTGTATTTTGGTAGTTCACACGGAGTATAACTTTGGTTACAACCTCTTCAAAACCAAAGTAATTAAAGAATTGCCAAAAAAATCACCTCCACAAAACCTTTGTTTACCACGTTGATTGAGGAGAAAACCAGGTTAATCTAATTTAACCAAAAATTGAAATCTTTAAATAGCAGAAACCATTAAATTGGATAATGGGCCGTGAAAGTGGTGAAATGAGTCCCTAAGGTCGTAAGGCAGTGATGGTGGTGTGCAGTGGTGTTTTGGATTATTGAAAAGAGGAAAAGGATGAGAGAATAAGGGATTGGTCTCCAAAATGTATAAGATGAATATAGGAGAATGAATTTAATTGAGTTTTTCTTGTTAATTGCGGGAGGGTGGAGAGAGAAGGGGTGGTCTTCAAGATGTTGTTGGGCGGAGGGGAGAACGGTGGCTGGCTGACGTCGGAGTATTGCTGGGGGTGGTCGACTACTGCTGCCGGCGACAATGTCGATGGGGATTGGGGTAGAGATAGGAGTGTAGGTTGGGGTTTGACTTCAAAGATGTAAAAATAAGAGATTGGAAAACACTTTTTTTTGGGCGCCAAATTTTTTACTGAGAATTCGACACTTGTTCAAAAGTGACATCAGCAGACACTTGTCCAAAAGTGACATCCAAAAGTGACATCTGGTAAGGCTAGGATTTTAAAACTTTTTCACTAATTTGAACGATCTTTTGGAAATTTTTGAATGATTTTAACTTCCGTTAAAAATGACAATAATTTATTTTGAGAAGACTATTCAATAATTGAGTTTATTTTAAGATTAATTTAAATTGAGATTGTTTTGAGAAGATTATGCATATTTGGAATTATTCATGTGAAATCTTCCTAGAAAAAATAGGTCGAGTCAAAACTAACCAACACATACATTGTTAAAAATTTGGTATTTTCACGTCCTATTTTGATGTACATTGTGCATCTAACTCTTATGTTGCATTTCCTACATGAAGGATTGTTGTTCAGACCATCTGCAGCTATAGTACTCTACCTCTTTATGCGATTGTAACACAGGTAAGTAACCGACTATGCTCAACTGTCATGCTTTCGTATTTCTTGGTAATTTAGTTGTTTAGCCTTGAGACGAGTAATTTACAACAAGTATTTAACCTACTGTTTTCTTGAAGATGGGAACCTCATACAACAAAGAGGCAATGGCAAGATATAGTCATACATCTTCTCAAGGCGCCAGGGCGTCGAGACACGGCGGTGCAGAATCATCTATTGAGAGGATAGACGAATGAAAGTGCTTACAATTGTAAGTCATAATCCTCTACCCATATCATTGCCCATGACTTGATTATATTTTCATCACTAGTCATCACTTTTATCAAGCTAAGAAGGATACTAGATAATTATAAAGTTACTCGTCGCATTAAAGTCTCTTCTCTAAGAATTACTAAAGACGATGTCATAGGTTCGTTGTATGGTAAATTTCTTACTTAAATTTTTGTAATTGGGACCATTTTATCCTATAAATAATTTTGAGGCAAAAATCAAGGAGATGTTGGTTGTAGTAGCACCAAAAGTACAAGAAAATACATGAAATTTCCAAAACCAAATCACTCAACAAGTAGAAGATAAAAAATTATACCAAAAAAAAAAAAATATATAACTGAACTATACTATCTAGATGAAGAAAAATTCTAAGGTCCTCCGGGAGGACAAATACATTGTCCTCCCTAGACAATGAGAACCTTTGATTGGTTTTTTTATTAGATTATTTATTATATACTAGGGTCCACTTATAGTTACTAAAGATTTTCATTGCCTAGGGAGGACAATGTATTTGTCCTCCCGGAGGACCTTAGAATTTCTCTTAGATGAATGATTATAATTGAACAAAATAAAAACAATACTCAAAATTAGAGTGTACATCTTTTTCGAAAAAGGAAAAAAAATTAGATTCAACATCTTAACATCGAAATAATCACAACAATCAAACTATCTAGATGAATGATTATAATCAAATTAATGATACCACAAATAGTATTGTATTTTGTACTAATGTATGGCATTACAAAAATTATTGTAATCATTATTTAATAATTAAAGTAGCCAATTTTTATTTTCTTTTTAGATTTGAGAGCAAGGGTATCAAGATCCGGCAGTCTTTGGGGTTCCCTTATTCTTTTGCAAACAAGAATTTATTTGGTTTTCTAACACTAGACTGAAATGATATTACATTGTAATGGTTTCTTCAGAAATTTTGATTTTTATACTTTTATGCTACTAAGTAATTGTGTAACACTAATAAACAATTATTTTCAACACAAATTGTGGCTAAATGGTCAAGCCATGTAGACACATGGCTGGACCACGATAGATACATGTAGCTCACATGGCTCGATCATGGTGCTATCGTGTGACTCACTTGGATACCCATGGTTGAGCGACTTGTGCCGCGTGCGCCAAATAGCTAACCCATTTTTTTTAAAATGTTTATAAAAAAAAACAGTTAGCTTATGATTTGTGTCCGTCAATTTAGATGACAAATAAGAACGCACAAGGAGTTACAAGTTAAATTCATTTTCATAGGTCAATGTTTGTACCAATGTAACCAGTGGCACGTACAATCAGAAAAAATTAGAATGTGAGGTCGATCGTGAGAATATGGGGTCTTATTGATTAGTAACAAATTTATCTAAGTATGTATTCATACCCATCACCGCTTAAAAAAAACACCATCACAATTTAGCAAAAACCATATTTCATAATTGATTTATTTTTCAGATAGTAGTATTATCGATTTAAAACCCTAGAAATAACAAGTAGAAAGCTTTACATAAAATTGTATGATAAAGTATTATTGATTTAAAATAAGCCTACCTTTTTTTTTTTGGTAAAAATGTAATTCTCATTAAAACCAATTAACATGTCCATAATTACATTCATGCGATTACCCACTAGCTATCACCACAAAATTGACTAATTATCTCTTTATGTTCAAATCAGATGCCAAATAAAAAATAAGCCTACCTTATAAAGTTTTATTTTGAATACAAAATATAATACTCGTAAAAGATAAATGGAGAAAAATTAGGTCAAATTTTCGTTTAAAAACCTAAAAAATTTAATTAATTAACTTTTACTTTTTCTATCCCGTTTATATAACAACCCGACCACCACGGTCGTAACACATCCCATCTAAAGATGAGATTCCCACTTTTGGGCCCGTTCTGTGCTCACTTAAGCCCAAAAGCACAAGGCCTTGTTATTAAGGTGGTGGGTTGAAGCTCTTATAAAGATATCAACACCTCTTATATTCCCCGATGTGCAACCTTTAACCTTTAAATCTCATGGGGTGTTACAAACTCCCCAATTAAGGAACACAACGTCCTCGTTGTGTCTTTTCCCAGAATTCTTCCCCGCTAAGTGGGTGACCGGTGTCCACATAATCACCAAACTCACCACACAGTCGCAGGGTTGCTCTGATACCATTTTGTAACACCCCAATTTTCTTTATTTATTTTAAGCTAAGTATTTGAGCGAAATAGAATAATGGGGCATGTTACTCATAAGAACTACGTATTTAAATGGTATAGAATAAAGGCATATCTAAAATCAATACGAGAAAGTCCTAACCAAAAAAATACAACGTTCACAAAATAGAATCTGTAACAACGGAATCCTAAAAGAAATGTTCAACAGCAAACTAATGCTTCTAAGTCGATGACGCTCTCCTCTAGACCCCAAGGCAGCAACTTCTAAAAGATTACCTGCGTCTAAGAAAATATTTTGAAGTAAGTATCAGCCAAACGGGCTGAGTAAGAAAGAACCATAATCTGTAAAAATAGTTATAAAACTTTAACCTAAACACACATCACATTCAAGCAAAATCAAACATATTTAATACCGGTACATTAGACTCATGATTTATTATTTTAGTTATTTCTTTGTTGGATGATCGTATACGTAATTATACAATAATCTGGCGGGGAGTGATTAATAGCCTTGTGAGAGCGTCTTACGTTATTTCTTTTGGCGTTGTTTTCTCATAGTTTCCTTCGGTTTCTTCTCCTTTTCCATTCCTAGGTAAGCCTTTACGTTCCTACTCACCTCCGGTCACTTCCCTGCCGATTGTATACGTCGCCTACCCTGTTTTCGGACCTTTAGTGCCACCGCCCTATTTTTCCGATATGTCGCATGACCGATAATTCGACTTGTTCTCCCTCGTTTTGGCATAGTTTCATTCTAAAATTAATAGGCATGATACTTAGGTCGTTATATACACTATTGACTAGGAATTGGACCATTAAAAACCCATAAAGGCTGGGATAAGGATGCTCTATTTTCGAGGGGACGATACTCTTTTTTTCGACCGGTTCAATGCCTTGTTGTTGATCTGTTTTGGTTCGTTGGGGG